>CM050680.1:191291-244207 GCA_027574665.1 Rhynochetos jubatus | reverse complement strand
GTGACTCACGGCCGCGCGGCTCTGCCTCAGTTTCCCCTGTTGCGGCGATGGGGTCCGGCGGGGGGTGGGGAGGGGGGTTGTCCCACGGGGCCGGGGCCCGGGGGAGGGGGGTGGGGGTGCCGGGGGGGTGCCGGCGGGGCTGGCGGGCGGCCCCCGCCGCGGGGCGGCCCCACCCAACGGGGCCGGCGCGTGGGAACGGAGCCGGGAACCGGCTCGACCGGATCCCGCGGCCCCCACGCCCCGGCCGGGCTCGCGCCCGCGGGATGCGGGACCGGGAGGTGTTGGGGAGGGGGTCCCGGGAGGGGGGAGGGGTCCCGAGTGGGAGAGGGAGGGTCTGAGCCCCGAGGGGGGGGGGGGTCGGGGGGCGGCCTGACGCGCGGTGATGGGCTCAGGGTGGCTCCGTGCCCACGGTTGGATTTGGGGGATGGGGTGGGGGGGAGAGGGGGGGTCGAGCCGGCCCCCACTCGCGACACGAAGTCCCCCCCCGTCCCCCCCCCCCCGGGCTGTGAGTAACGGGGGGGGGGTGTCAGCACTCCCTGCGGTGACGTCACACCCCCAGCCCAGCCCGTTCCCACGGGTGCTCCGGCGGTGGGGAAACTGAGGCACGGCGGGGGGGGGGTGGGGACAGGCTGCACCCCCCCCGCTCTGCAGCGCCCTCGGGTGCAGCACCCACCTTGGCACAGCTCGGGGGGAGGGGGCGGGCACACACACCCCCCCCCAACCCCGGGGGTGTCCCCATGGGGGTTTGCCCCGTTCCCACGGTGTCGCCCCAGGGACCCGCCCCCTCCCACGCCGGGGATGGGATGGGATGGGGGGGGGGGGGGGGACGGGACACGCGGGCGCGCGCTCAGGGGCGCGCACACGCGCGTGCGGCGCCCACGGGACGATCGTGGAGCACGGCGCGACCCTGCGTGGGCACGCGCTCACCGGACACGGACACACGGACGCGCGCGCACCGGACACACGGACGCGCGCACCGGACGCAGGTGCGAGGAGCCACAGGTGCACACGCGAGCACCCACACGTACACACGACCCCCCCCCCCCCCACCTCCCCGTGCACACGCGTGTGCACCCCCCTCCACGCGCGCCCGCCACCCCGGGGCTCCGACACCCACCCCCCCCCAGCCCCCGGGGCAGCCGGTACCCCCGGGGTGTGTCCCCCCCCCACCCCCGGGGCCGTCTCCCAGCCCGGGGCAGTCGGTGTTCCCGGTCCCCGTTGCCCCCGCCGCGGGGTCCCGGCCCGTGTCCCGGTCCCTCCCGTGTCCCGTCCCCCCCCCGGGGCCCGGTCGTGCCTTACCGGCGGCGGCGAGGAGGAGGAGGAGGAGGAAGGGCGTCCCGGGCCGCATCCCGCGGGGGGCCATGCGGACACCTGCGGGCTCACGGCGCTGCTCGGCCCCCGGCCAGCACCATCCGGGCCGTACCGGGCGGAACCGAGCCGTACCGGGCTGGCACCGGGCGCAACCGGGCGGCACCGGGCTGGCACCGGGAAGAGCCGGGCGGCACCGGAGCGAACCGGGCCAAGCCTGGCCGGGCCGAGCGGGGCCGCTCCGGGCTCTACCGGGCCGAACCGGGCGGCTCCGGGCCGAGCGCGGCGGAGGGGCCGGTGCTGCGCCGCTCCGAGCCGGGACGGGGTGGGGGGGCGGAGCCGGGGGGGCGGGGGCGTGGCCGGAGGGGGCGTGTCCTGAGGGGGTGCGGTCGGCAGGGCGGGGCCGGGCGGGGCGGACCGGTCCGGCAGGTTGGGGCAGGGGCGGGGCCCAGGGCGCGGCCTTAAAGGGGCGATGGGCACCCACGGGGAGCGGTGGGGTCCACCCCGCGTCAGACAGCGGCTCCCCGGGAGCTCCCGTGACCCCCACACCGGCCCGTGGTACCTCCTGGTGTTCCCCAGTGTCCCCCACGTCCCCCCCAGTCGCGTCACCCCAGGGTGAGACCCCCCAAACACCCCCGTTGGTGCCCAAACCCTGGGCAGAGCACACGGCGCGGGGGGGGCATGGAAGTTTATTGGCACGGCAAGAGTCGGGGGGCGGCGAGGGGGGGATAAAACAAGGGTGGGGGTGAGGGGGTGGGGGAGCAGGGGGCGCTCAGCCCTGCAGAGACGGGGCAAAACTCAGCACAGCAGAGACCGGACACAGCTCAGCACAGCAGTGACCCCCATCCCCCGGTGCCCCCACCCGGCTCCCGTGGGGAGGAGGATGGGGGTGACGGCGGGAGCGGGGGCCCCCCCGAGGCGCCTGGCACCCCTCAGGCATCCGCCACTTCGGAGCTCTCTGGAGACGGGTCCTTGGCAGCCGCACAGATGTGGAAAAGCCCTGGGGGTGGGGGAAGAGAGGAGGCTGCGGGGCGGCTCAGTGTGGGCGTGGGGGCCCTCCCTGCTGCCCCCCACCCATGGGTGCCCTCAGTATGTGCTGGGCACAGCCCAACCTGCAGAGACCGGGCACAGCTCAGCACAGCAGTGACCAGAGACAGCCCAGCCCTGCAGAGACCGGGCACAGCTCAGCGCAGCAGTGACCGACACAGCCCAGCCTGCAGAGACCGGGCACAGCTCAGCGCAGCAGTGACTGACACAGCCCAGTCTGCAGAGACCGGGCACAGCTCAGCACAGCAGTGACCAGGGACAGCCCAGCCCCGCAGAGACCGGGCACAGCTCAGCGCAGCAGTGACTGACACAGCCCAGCCTGCAGAGACCATACACAGCTCAGCACAGCAGTGACCAGGGCCAGCCCAGCCTGCAGAGACCGGGCACAGCTCAGCACAGCAGTGATCAGGCCCCACGGGTGCCACTACCTGCCGAGCTGGTGAGGACGACAGCGACCCAGCCCAGGATGTAGGACCAGGAGAAGCGCCAGGCGGTGCGGGCCGGCCCCAGGAAGCTCAGCGTGCCGGCCGTGTACACCGACAGCCCCAGCAGCGCCAGGAGACCTGCGGGCAGAGGGGACGGGTTGGCAGCACGGGCTGGCCCAGCCTGTGAGCCCCAGCGGGGCAGGCAGAGACCAGGCACAGCTCAGCGCAGCAGTGACCAGGGACAGCCCAGCCCCGCAGAGACCGGGCACAGCTCAGCACAGCAGTGACCGACACAGCCCAGCCCCGCAGAGACCGGGCACAGCTCAGCGCAGCAGTGACCAGGGACAGCCCAACCTGCAGAGACCGGGCACAGCTCAGCACAGCAGTGACCAGGGACAGCCCAGCCTGCAGAGACCGGGCACAACTCAGCACAGCAGTGACTGACACAGCCCAGCCTGCAGAGACCGGGCACAGCTCAGCACAGCAGTGACTGACACAGCCCAGCCCTGCAGAGACCGGGCACAGCTCAGCACAGCAGTGACTGACACAGCCCAGCCTGCAGAGACCATACACAGCTCAGCGCAGCAGTGACCAGGGACAGCCCAGCCTGCAGAGACCATACACAGCTCAGCACAGCAGTGACTGACACAGCCCAGCCTGCAGAGACCGGGCACAGCTCAGCGCAGCAGTGACTGACACAGCCCAGCCCCGCAGAGACCAGGCACAGCTCAGCACAGCAGTGACTGACACAGCCCAGCCCTGCAGAGACCGGGCACAGCTCAGCGCAGCAGTGACTGACACAGCCCAGCCTGCAGAGACCGGGCACAGCTCAGCACAGCAGTGACCAGGCACAGCCCAGCCTGCAGAGACCATACACAGCTCAGCGCAGCAGTGACCAGGGACAGCCCAGCCTGCAGAGACCGGGCACAGCTCAGCGCAGCAGTGACCAGGGACAGCCCAACCCCGCAGAGACCGGGCACAGCTCAGCGCAGCAGTGACCAGGGACAGCCCAGCCCCGCAGAGACCGGGCACAGCTCAGCACAGCAGTGACTGACACAGCTCAGCCCCGCAGAGACCGGGCACAGCTCAGCGCAGCAGTGACCGACACAGCCCAGCCTGCAGAGACCGGGCACAGCTCAGCGCAGCAGTGACCAGGGACAGCCCAGCCTGCAGAGACCGGGCACAGCTCAGCACAGCAGTGACCAGGGACAGCCCAGCCTGCAGAGACCGGGCACAGCTCAGCGCAGCAGTGACTGACACAGCCCAGCCTGCAGAGACCATACACAGCTCAGCGCAGCAGTGACCAGGGACAGCCCAGCCTGCAGAGACGGGGCACAGCTCAGCACAGCAGTGACTGACACAGCCCAGCCCGCAGAGACCGGGCACAGCTCAGCACAGCAGTGACCAGGGACAGCCCAGCCTGCAGAGACGGGGCACAGCTCAGCACAGCAGTGACTGACACAGCCCAGCCCGCAGAGACCGGGCACAGCTCAGCGCAGCAGTGACTGACACAGCCCAGCCTGCAGAGACCGGGCACAGCTCAGCACAGCAGTGACCAGGCACAGCCCAGCCTGCAGAGACCATACACAGCTCAGCGCAGCAGTGACCAGGGACAGCCCAGCCTGCAGAGACCGGGCACAGCTCAGCGCAGCAGTGACCAGGGACAGCCCAGCCCCGCAGAGACCGGGCACAGCTCAGCACAGCAGTGACTGACACAGCTCAGCCCCGCAGAGACCGGGCACAGCTCAGCGCAGCAGTGACCGACACAGCCCAGCCCCACAGAGACCGGGCACAGCTCAGCGCAGCAGTGACTGACACAGCCCAGCCTGCAGAGACCGGGCACAGCTCAGCACAGCAGTGACCAGGGACAGCCCAGCCTGCAGAGACCATACACAGCTCAGCGCAGCAGTGACCAGGGACAGCCCAGCCTGCAGAGACCGGGCACAGCTCAGTGCAGCAGTGACTGACACAGCCCAGCCTGCAGAGACCGGGCACAGCTCAGCGCAGCAGTGACCGACACAGCCCAGCCTGCAGAGACCGGGCACAGCTCAGCGCAGCAGTGACCAGGGACAGCCCAGCCTGCAGAGACCGGGCACAGCTCAGTGCAGCAGTGACTGACACAGCCCAGCCTGCAGAGACCGGGCACAGCTCAGCACAGCAGTGACCAGGGACAGCCCAGCCCCGCAGAGACCGGGCACAGCTCAGCGCAGCAGTGACCACCCTGGGGACAGTGCCCTGGATACCCTGGCCTGCCCCCTCCCAACCCGCCCCCACGTACCGGCCAGGAGCAGGGTGATGCCGGCCACGCGGGCACGCGCCCGTCGGGCAGCGCTGGCCGCGACAGAGAGCCCCAGGCCGAGGCCGGCGGCGGCGGTGAGTACCGAGAGCAGCATCAACACCCGCGTGGCCTCCCATAAGGCTGGGGGGGGACACACACAGGTGTTGGGGACACTTGGGGGGACACCACACGCTGAGCAAGTGCATGCCCAGGACACTGCCCCTGCACATCCCCTCCCTGCAGAGACCGGGCACAGCTCGGTGCAGCAGTGACCCCCCCGTGGTCCCGCCTGAGACCATACACAGCTCAGCACACCAGTGGACTGCCCCCCCCGCAGAGACCGGGCACAGCTCAGCGCAGCAGTGACTCCCCAAGCCCCCTCCCCCCTGAGACCACCCACAGCTCAGCACACCAGTGGGTTGCCCCCCCGCAGAGACCGGGCACAGCTCAGCGCAGTGACACCCCCTGGCCCCCCCCCCCGAGACCACCCACAGCTCAGCACACCAGTGGGCTGCCCCCCCCCGCAGAGACCAGGCACAGCTCAGCGCAGCAGTGACCCCCCCAGCCCCCCTGAGACCACCCACAGCTCAGCACACCAATGGACCACCCCCCCGCAGAGACTGGGCACAGCTCAGCACAGCAGTGACCCCCCCCGCCCCCCGCAGAGACCATACACAGCTCAGCGCAGCAGTGACCCCCCCCCCCGCCCCCCGCAGAGACCATACACAGCTCAGCGCAGCAGTGACACCCCCTGGCCCCCCCCGAGACCACCCACAGCTCAGCACACCAGTGGGCTGCCCCCCCCCCGCAGAGACCGGGCACAGCTCAGCGCAGCAGTGACCCCCCCACCCCCCCCCGTGTCGCGGTGCCTACCGGGGGCGCGGGGCAGGGGGCGGCAGTGCCCCCCCAGGCAGGCTCGCCACAGCCCCAGGCTGGCGGGGCCCCCGGCCCCCCCGCGCTGCAGCCAGCAGTGGGTGGCGGCGGCGGCCAGCAGTAGCCCCAGGCCGGTGGCCCCGCACAGGAGCCCCCCGCCCACCGGCATCGCCCTGGGGGGGGGCAGGGGGCGCTGGGGGACATCTCCGGGGGATGGGGGGGGGATAGGGGACACCGGGGGGGGATCCCGGGGGGCGGGGGGGGCAGCAGGGGACACCGGGGGACAGGAGGGGACATCCCCGGGGGATGGGGGGGGGGATAGGGGGCACCGGGGGGGGATCCCGGGGGGCGGGGGGGGCGGGGGGGGCAGCAGGGGACACCGGGGGACAGGAGGGGACATCCCCGGGGGATGGGGCGGGGGCAGCAGGGGACACTGGGGACATCCCCGGGGTCAGGGGGGTAACGGGGGCGGGGGGCGACACCCGAGGGGACATGTCCGGGGGCTGGGGGGGACCCGGAGGGGGGGCGGGGGGAGGGGCAGCAGCAGGGGGGGTTGGGGACACCCGTGGGGACCCCCCCAGGGTGGCATCTCGGGGGTCCCTGCAGTCACGGGGGTGGCAGCGCTCGGGGGGGGGGGGGGGACAGGGTGGGGGGACACCGGGGACGCCGTGAGGGACCCCCCCCCCACCCAGGACAGACCCCTCCCCTCCCCCCCCGGGACACCCCCCACCCCCCGGCCACTCACCCGCCTGCAGCGCGCGCCAGCCGCGTGCCCGCTGTCGCTGTCCCTCCGGGGTGGGGACGAGCGGCCCGGGGGGGGTCGCGGGGGGCACGTGGCGCTGCCATTGTCGGGGACACAAAGCGGGGAAGGCTCTGGGGACTGACACCGCCACCGCGGCCCGGGGGGCGACACGGGGGGGGGCCCTGTCAGGGGGACACGGGGACGGGGACAGGGGGACACGGGGACAGGGGGACAGGGGGACAGGGGGACAGGGGGATGGGGACAGGGGGACACGGGGACAGGGGGATGGGGACAGGGGGGCACGGGGACAGGGGGACAGGGGGACACGGGGACAGGGGGACAGGGGGATGGGGACAGGGGGACACGGGGACAGGGGGACAGGGGGACACGGGGACAGGGGGACAGGGGGACGGGGACAGGGGGACACGGGGACACGGGGACAGGGGGACAGGGGGACAGGGGGATGGGGACAGGGGGACACGGGGACAGGGGGACAGGGGGACACTGGGACAGGGGGACACTGGGACAGGGGGACAGGGGGACAGGGGGACAGGGGGATGGGGACACGGGGACACGGGGACAGGGGGACACGGGGACAGGGGGACACGGGGATGGGGACAGGGGGACACGGGGACAGGAGGATGGGGACAGGGGGACACGGGCACAGGGGGACACGGGGACGGGGGATGGGGACAGGGGGATGGGGACACGGGGACAGGGGGACACGGGGATGGGGACAGGGGGACACGGGGACAGGGGGACAGCGGGGACAGGGGGACACGGGGACAAGGACAGCGGGGACACAGGAACAGGGGGACACGGGGACAGGGGGACACGGACACGGGGACAGGGGGACAGGGGGATGGGGACAGCGGGGACACGGGGACAGGGGGGACACGGGGACACAGGGACAGGGGGACACAGGGACAGGGGGACAGCAGGGACACGGGGACAGGGGGATGGGGACAGCAGGGGCACAGGGACAGGGGGACAGGGGGACACGGGGATGGGGACACGGGGACAGGGATGGGGACACGGGGACACAGGGACAGGGGGATGGGGACAGCAGGGACAGCGGGATGGGGACAGCAGGGGCACAGGGACAGGGGGACACGGGGACAGGGGGACACGGGGACAGCGGGGGCACGGGATAGGGACAGTGGGGACAGGGGGACGATGGGGGCAGGGGGGGCACGGGGACAGTGGGGACACGGGGACAGCGACACTCGAGCCACGGGGACACCGGGGACACAGGGCTGTGCCCCCCCCCCAGCACCCCCTGGGGGCACGGACCCCCTTACACACCCCCCCCCGTGCACACACTGACACACGCCCGCGTGCGCCCTCCCCCACGGACACCCACACGCGGGCACACCCGCGGGCACACGCGTGTACGGGCACACGCCGGTACACACGCTCATGATCCCGCACACGCGTGTACGGGCACACGCCGGTACACACGCTCATGATCCCGCACACGCGTGTACGGGCACGCACACGCCTGCACACGCAGGGACTCACATGCGTGTCCCTGCACACACTCGTGTCCCCGCACACGCGTGTCCCTGCACACACAGGTACACACACGCATGTCCCTGCACACACTCATGTCCCTGCACACACGTGTCCCTGCACACACTCATGTCCCCGCACACGCGTGTCCCTGCACACACATGCGTGTCCCTACACACACACGCGTGTCCCTGCACACGCGTGTCCCTGCACACACAGGTACACACATGCGTGTCCCCACACACGCGTGTCCCCGCACACACTCGTGTTCCCGCACACACTCGTGTCCCCGCACACGCGTGTCTCCACACACAGGTACTCACACTCGTGTCCCTGCACACACGTGTCCCCGCACACGCATGTCTCCACACACACAGGTACTCACACTCGTGTCCCCGCACACGCAGGTACTCACACTCGTGTCCCTGCACACGCGTGTCCCCGCACACACAGGTACTCACACTCGTGTCCCCGCACACTCGTGTCCCCGCACACACAAGTACTCACACGCGTGTCCCTGCACACTCGTGTCCCTGCACACACTCATGTCCCCGCACACACAGGTACTCACACTCGTGTCCCTGCACACGCGTGTCCCCGCACACGCAGGTACTCACACTCGTGTCCCCGCACACTCATGTCCCCGCACACACAGGTACTCACACTCGTGTCCCTGCACACGCGTGTCCCTGCACACACAGGTACACACACTCATGTCCCTGCACACACGTGTCCCTGCACACACTCATGTCCCCGCACACACAGGTACTCACACTCGTGTCCCTGCACACTCATGTCCCCGCACACACAGGTGCTCACACACGTGTCCCCGCACACTCATGTCCCCGCACACACAGGTGCTCACACTCGTGTCCCTGCACACGCGTGTCCCCGCACACACAGGTGCTCACACTCGTGTCCCTGCACACGCGTGTCCCCGCACACGCCCCGGTCAGAGCCCGCGGGCCGGCAGCGGCAGGAGGAGGAGGAGGAGGAGGAGGAGGAGGCCGAGGGTGAAGCCGCCGCCCGGGGGGGCCCTGGAGCAGGGGGGGCTGCAGGGGGCACCTGGGGGGGGGACACACCAACTCAGGGGCCGCCCACGGGCCCGATGCCAGGGTGAGGGGTCACCCACCACCCCAAACCCAGGGTGGGGGGCTCCCCTGATCCCCCACCGCCCCAAGCCCCGGGTGAGGGGCTCCCCTGATTCCCCACCGCCCCAATAGCAGGGTGAGGGGCTCCCCTGCCGCCCCAAGCCCAGGGTGGGGGGTTCCCCTGATCCCCCACCGCCCCAATACCAGGGAGGGGGGCTCCCCTGATCCCCCACCACCCCAAACCCAGAGTGAGGGGCTCCCCTGATCCCCCACCACCCCAATACCAGAGTGAGGGGCTCCCCTGCCGCCCCAAGCCCAGGGTGGGGGGCTCCCCTGATCCCCCACCGCCCCAATACCAGAGTGGGGGGCTCCCCTGATCCCCCACCACCCCAATACCAGAGTGAGGGGCTCCCCTGCCGCCCCAAGCCCAGGGTGGGGGGCTCCCCTGATCCCCCACCGCCCCAATACCAGAGTGGGGGGCTCCCCTGATCCCCCACCACCCCAATACCAGGGTGGGGGGCTCCCCTGATCCCCCACCGCCCCCATTGCAGGGTGAGGGGCTCCCCTGCCGCCCCAAGCCCAGGGTGAGGGGCTCCCCTGATCCCCCACCGCCCCAAGCCCCGGGTGAGGGGCTCCCCTGATTCCCCACCGCCCCAATAGCAGGGTGAGGGGCTCCCCTGCCGCCCCAAGCCCAGGGTGGGGGGTTCCCCTGATCCCCCACCGCCCCAATACCAGGGAGGGGGGCTCCCCTGATCCCCCACCACCCCAAACCCAGAGTGAGGGGCTCCCCTGATCCCCCACCACCCCAATACCAGAGTGAGGGGCTCCCCTGCCGCCCCAAGCCCAGGGTGGGGGGCTCCCCTGATCCCCCACCGCCCCAATACCAGAGTGGGGGGCTCCCCTGATCCCCCACCACCCCAATACCAGAGTGAGGGGCTCCCCTGCCGCCCCAAGCCCAGGGTGGGGGGCTCCCCTGATCCCCCACCGCCCCAATACCAGAGTGGGGGGCTCCCCTGATCCCCCACCACCCCAATACCAGGGTGGGGGGCTCCCCTGATCCCCCACCGCCCCCATTGCAGGGTGAGGGGCTCCCCTGCCGCCCCAAGCCCAGGGTGAGGGGCTCCCCTGATCCCCCACCGCCCCAAGCCCAGGGTGGGGGGCTCCCCTGATCCCCCACCACCCCAATACCAGAGTGGGGGGCTCCCCTGATCCCCCACTGCCCCAAACCCAGGGTGAGGGGCTCCCCTGATCCCCCACCGCCCCAAACCCAGGGTGAGGGGCTCCCCTGATCCCCCACTGCCCCAAGCCCAGGGTGGGGGGCTCCTCTGATCCGCTGCCGCCTCAAGCCCCGGGTGAGGGGCTCCCCTGGTTCCCCACCACCCCAATACCAGGGTAGGGGGCTCCCCTGATCCCCCACTGCCCCAAACCCAGGGTGAGGGGCTCCCCCGCCGCTCCAATCCCAGGGTGGGGGGCTCCCCTGATTCCCCACCGCCCCAAACCCAGGGTGGGGGGCTCCCCTGATCCCCCACCACCCCAATACCAGAGTGAGGGGCTCCCCCGCCGCTCCAATCCCAGGGTGGGGGGCTGCCCTGATTCCCCACCGCCCCAAGCCCAGGGTGGGGGGCTCCCACCACCCCCGCCGCCCCGAGCCCGGGGTGGGGGTCTCACCGGCCAGCAGCAGCGTCACCTCCCCGCAGCCGCAGTCCCCCTCCCCCAGCACGAGGCAGCCGTAGGTGCCGGCGTCCGCCGGGCTCAGGCGCTGCAGGACGAGCCCCCCCGGGGGGCCGGGGGAGGGGGCCAGCGCGGCGCGGCCGCTGTAACGGGGGTCGCAGCGGGGGGGGCCTCGGCTCTGTCTGCAGACGAGGGTCCCGGCCCCCTCGGGGTCGCCCCAGAAGTGCCAGTGGACGGAGAGCAGCCGGCCCAGGGGGGCGCCCCCCGCGGGGCACCCCAGGGTGACGCTGCCCCCCACCGTCCCGTTGGCTTGCGCGTGGCCCCGGTGGGGGCTGTGGCACGGCCCGCAGCCCCCCGACGGCTCAGGGGGGGCCCGGCGGGGGGGGCACCGACGGGGGGGCTGGGGACAACGCGGATTGTCACCGGCACCCACCGCAGAATGGCCATGGGGGCGCGGGGGGGGACACCCGGGAGACTGTCACCACCCCAGGGGTGTGGGGGACCCCGGGGGCTGTCCCCCTCCCACAGACCTGGGGGTCTCCGGGGGCTGCGCCCACCCTGGGGGACCCCCGGGGGCTGTCCCCCTCCCACGGACCTGGGGGTCTCCGGGGGCTGCGCCCACCCTGGGGGACCCCCGGGGGCTGCACCCACCCCACGGACCTGGGGGTCCCCAGGAGCTGTGCCCACCCTGGGGGACCCTCGGGGGCTGCACCCCTCCCACGGACATAGGGGTCTCCGGGGGCTGCGCCCACCCTGGGGGACCCCCGGGGGCTGCACCCACCCCACGGACCTGGGGGTCCCCGGGAGCTGCGCCCACCCTGGGGGACCCCCGGGGGCTGCACCCACCCCACGGACCTGGGGGACCGTCCCCATCCCAAGGGCGTCCCCATCGCCCACCCCCCCCCCAGCCGCGACCCCCGCCCACTCCCCGGCACCCCCCGAACTCCCCGCAACCCCGCCCGCCCTGACACCCCGGGTGTGCCCCCAGCCCCCCCCGGTCCCCCCCCCCGCCCCGAGCGGGACCCACCGGGGGGCAGCAGGGCCGCCCCCAGCCCCAGGGGCAGCAGCAGGACCCACATCGGGCGGTGGCTCCGGCGGGGCGGGACGGGGCGAGGGGCGGGACAGGGCGGGGGGCGGCACCGGGGGCGGCGGCGGGGGGGACACACACGACATAGGACCCCCCCTCCCGGGGCTGGCGGGGTCTCCCCAGCGCCGCCGGCCCCGGGAGGGGAGAAATAGGGACCCCCCACACTCCCCCCCCCAAAAGGGGGACGGACGCAGCCACGTGGCCACTCGCCTCGGTGGCCCCCGCTGTGCCCCCCCCGATGCTGTCACCCCCCCTTGTCACAGCAGCTCTGGCCCGGGGGGGGGGGGTGCCACTGTCACCCCCGTGTCCCACCCGGGGGGGTCACAGCCCCCTCCGTGTCCCCCCGCCCCGAACCCACCGCGGCTCAGTGTCTCCCTGCGGGGGGGTAGCCGAACCCCAAGCCCCCCCGCGACCCATAGCGCTGCCTCCCGCGCCCCCCCCCCGGCTTCCCTCCCCTCTCCAATCCACGCTGGAGCAGGAAAAGGACCCCCCCGCCCCCCCCCCCCCCCCGCGGAGAGGGTCCGCTGCCAACATCCACGGGGAGGGTGACCGGACGCCCCCCCCCGCCGTGGGGAAACCACGCCTGGATACCAAGCGCCACCTCGGGCCCTTTATTGGGGGGGGTCACACCCCTCCCCATGCCACCCCCCCTCTTTCCTGCCCCCCTCCCCAGTCCTCCAGGTGGCGGAGAGCCGCCCGCGTCTCCCTCACCGGGTCTGGGGGATGCGGGGGACACGGTGCCACCCCCCCCCCCCCGCAGCGTGGGGGGCTTGCTGGGACCCCCCCACCCCCCCCCCCTCGAATCTCACGGTGCTCAGCTCGCCGAGGGTGGCCCCCAGGCTCCCGCGGACGGTGGCCCGGGCGACTGGCTGCTCGCCCGCCGCGGTGGCCTCCATCCCCACCGGCTGGTAGAGGGGGCAGAGACTGGGGGGGGGGGGGGGGGGGCTGGGGGGGGGGCCTGTCGTAGGAGGAGCAGCCGTTCCGCTGCAGGAAGGTGGCCCTGAGGGGCTTCACCACCTCCAGCATCACTCCCATCCCACCCCATCACTCCCATCCCACCCCATCAATCCCATCCCACCCCATCAATCCCCACCCTATCCCATCCATCCCATCCCACCCCACCCCATCACTCCCATCCCACCCCATCCCACCCCATCACTCCCATCCCACCCCATCAATCCCCACCCCATCCCATCCCGTCCCATCCCATCAATCCCACCCCATCCCATCCCATCCATCCCATCCCAACCGATATCCCCATCCCATCGCCCCATCTCACCCCCATCCCATCTCCTCATCCCCCCGATTCCATCCCATAACCCCGCCCCACACCCCGTATCCCTATCCTGTATCCCCATCCCCCCGGCACCCAGCACCCCCACCCCAGCACAGAGTCATGGTTTGGGTTGGGAGGGACCCCAAAGCCCCCCACCCCCCGCCACGGGCAGGGACCCCTCCCACAGCCCAGGGTGCTCCCAGCCTCATCCAGCCTGGCCTTGGGCACTCCCAGGGATGGGGCACCCACAGCTTCTCTGGGAACCTGTCCCAGTGCCCCCCACCCTCTCAGGGAAGAATTCCTTCCTGATGGCCCATCTCCATCTCCCTCTTTCCGTTTAACCCCGTCACCCCTTGTCCTGTCACTCCCTGCCCTTGGGAAAAGCCCCCCCAGCTTCCCTGTACCCCCCCAGGCACTGGAAGGGGCTCTGAGGTCTCCCCGGAGCTTCTCTTCTCCAGGCTGAACCCCCCAACTCCCCCAGCCTGGCCCCATGGCAGAGGGGCTCCAGCCCTCGGAGCATCCCCGTGGCCTCCTCTGGCCTCGCTCCCACAGCTCCGTGTCCTCCTGCTGTTGGGGGCCCAGAGCTGGAGACAGAACTGCAGGGGGGGTCTCCCCAGAGCGGAGCAGAGGGGCAGAATCCCCTCCCTCGCCCCCCTGGCCACGCTGCTCCGGATCCAGCCCGGGATACGGTTGGTTTCTGGGCTGCCGGGGCTGGGGGGGCACAGGGCAAAGGGCTGGGGACAGGGGTGAGAGGATGAGGACCAGGGACCGGGGGGGCGGGTCCCACCACTGCAGGGACACCCCTGTCAACCCCCCGGCCCCAACTGCCCCCCTTCCATCACCCCCCAGCCCAACCATCACCCCCCCCGGCCAACTGCCCCCCTTCCCATCACCCCCCAGCCCAACCATCACCCCCCCATCACCCCTCGCTGCCGCCCAACCCCATCCATCACCCCCCCAGCCCCAACTGCCACCCCCCATCACTCCCTGCTGCCCCCCCCAGCCCAACCATCACCCCCCCCACCCCCCAACCCCATCCCTGTCACCCCCTCAGCCCCAACTGCCACCCCCCATCACTCCCTGCTGCCCCCCCCAGCCCAACCATCACCCCCCCCCACCCCCCAACCCCATCCCTGTCACCCCCTCAGCCCCAACTGCCACCCCCCATCACTCCCTGCTGCCCCCCCCAGCCCAACCATCACCCCCCCCCGGCCAACTGCCCCCCTCCCATCACCCCCTGCTGCCCCCCAGCCCAACCATCACCCCCCCCATCACCCCTCGCTGCCGCCCAACCCCATCCATCACCCCCCCAGCCCCAACTGCCACCCCCCCATCACCCCCTGCCGCCCCCCCCCAGCCCCAGCTGCCCCCCCATCACCCCCTGCCACCCCCCAGCCCAATCATCACCCCCCCCCCCCCCAACTGCAGCGACACCCCTGTCAAACCCCCGGCCCCAACTGCCCCCCCCATCACCCCCCAACCCCCTCCCCACAACCCCTCCATTTTGGCAATATCGCCCCCCCCCAGCCCCAACCATCACCCCCCCATCACCCCCCAAGCCACACGCCGGCGACACCATCACCTTGTCCCCTCCCAGGAGGGGAGGGGGTGTCCCGTGCCCCCCCCCATACCCCCCCTTTGCCTTTCAGGCTGCCCCCACCCCAGTTTTGGGGTCATTTAGCAGCATTCCAGGCACCGGGGGGGGGGGTCAGCAGCACTGGGTCACCCCGTGGTGAGCCGGGGGGGGGGGTGTCTATCCCCATTTTGCCCCCCCCCCGCGGTGCTGCACCCCCTTTCCCCCCCCCCCCCCCCATGCAGCCAAAGGAAAAACAAAGAGGGTTTATTGAACGACACTAAATAACACGGGGGGGGGGGGTGTCTAGGAGACCAGGACGCCTGCTGAGCCACCCTTGGCCCCCGCCCCGTCCGCCCCGTCCCTGGGGGGGGGCCGGGGGTCGTCCTCCCCCACGAGGCGGATGTTGTGCCTCTCCCGGAACTCGGTGAGCTCCCGGCCCTTGGCCCGCAGCTGCTGTCCCAGCGCCTCCATGATCCGGCTGATCTGGGGGGGGGGCCGGGGGGTGAGCGGGGGGCTGGGACCCCGGGCAGGGGCTCTAGGGGGGGATATGGGGATCCCAGGGGGGGACTTGGGGGGATAATGAGGTGCCTGGAGGGGATTCTGGGGGGTCCAGGGGGTGATATGGGGGGATAATGAGGTGCCTGGAGGGGATTCTGGGGGGGACTCTGGGGGGTCCAGGGGGGGATGTGGGGATCCCAGGGGGGGATATGGAGGGATAATGAGGTGCCTGGAGGGGCTGGGGGGGACACTGGGGGGGCTGGGGGGGGATATAGGGGGATAATGAGGTGCCTGGAGGGGCGGGGGGGGGACCCTGGGGGGATAACAAGGTGCCTGGAGGGGCTGGGGGGGACCCTGGGGGGTCCAGGGGGGGGATATGGGGGTGCCGGGGGGAGCATGAGGGTTCCAGGGGGGCACTCTGGGGGGTCTGGGGGGGGATATGGGGATCCCAGGGGGGGACATGGGGGGACAATGAGGTGCCTGGAGGGGCTGGGGGGGACCCTGGGGGGATAACAAGGTGCCTGGAGGGGCTGGGGGGGGACTCTGGGGGGTCCGGGGGGGGATATGGGGATCCCAGGGGGGGATATGGGGGGATAGTGAGGTGCCTGGAGGGGCTGGGGGGGACCCTGGGGGGATAACAAGGTGCCTGGAGGGGCTGGGGGGGACCCTGGGGGGTCCAGGGGGGGGATATGGGGGTGCCGGGGGGAGCATGAGGGTTCCAGGGGGGCACTCTGGGGGGTCTGGGGGGGAATATGGGGATCCCAGGGGGGGACATGGGGGGACAATGAGGTGCCTGGAGGGGCTGGGGGGGACCCTGGGGGGATAACAAGGTGCCTGGAGGGGCTGGGGGGGACCCTGGGGGGTCCAGGGGGGGGATATGGGGGTGCCGGGGGGAGCATGAGGGTTCCAGGGGGGGGATATGGGGGGTCTGGGGGGGATATGGGCATCCCAGGGGGGGACATGGGGGGACAATGAGGTGCCTGGAGGGGCTGGGGGGGACCCTGGGGGGATAACAAGGTGCCTGGAGGGGCTGGGGGGGACCCTGGGGGGTCCAGGGGGGGGATATGGGGGTGCCGGGGGGAGCATGAGGGTTCCAGGGGGGGGATATGGGGGGTCTGGGGGGGGATATGGGCATCCCAGGGGGGGACATGGGGGGACAATGAGGTGCCTGGAGGGGCTGGGGGGGACCCTGGGGGGATAACAAGGTGCCTGGAGGGGCTGGGGGGGGACTCTGGGGGGTCTGGGGGGGGATATGGGCATCCCAGGGGGGGACATGGGGGGACAATGAGGTGCCTGGAGGGGCTGGGGGGGACCCTGGGGGGATAACAAGGTGCCTGGAGGGGCTGGGGGGGACCCTGGGGGGTCCAGGGGGGGGATATGGGGGTGCCGGGGGGAGCATGAGGGTTCCAGGGGGGGGATATGGGGGGTCTGGGGGGGGATATGGGCATCCCAGGGGGGGACATGGGGGGACAATGAGGTGCCTGGAGGGGCTGGGGGGGACCCTGGGGGGATAACAAGGTGCCTGGAGGGGCTGGGGGGGGACTCTGGGGGGTCCAGGGGGGATATGGGGATCCCAGGGGGGGATATGGGGGGATAATGAGGTGCCTGGAGGGGCTGGGGGGGACCCTGGGGGGTCCAGGGGGGATATGGGGATCCCAGGGGGGATATGGGGGGATAATGAGGTGCCTGGAGGGGCTGGGGGGGGATATGGGGGTGCATGAGAGTTCCAGGGGGTGATATGGGGGTCCCCGGGGGCAACTCTGGGGGGTCCAGGAGATGCCTGGGGGGGCTATGGGAGGATAAGGGGGGGGACTCCAGGGGGTCCTGGGGGGGAGCATGAGGGTTCCAGGGGGGGACTCTGGGGATCCCAGGGGGGGGCAGGGAGGATATGGGGGTGCCCAGGGAGGCTCTAGGGGGTCTGGGGGGGCTCTGGGGGTATGAAGGCTCAGGAGAGGATATGGGAGCCCTGGGGGGGGGGCTCTGGGGGTCCCAGGGGGGCTATAGGGGGACTATGGGGGTATGAGGGTTCCAGGGGGGGCTCTGGGGGTGCCTGGGGGGGGCATGAGGGTGCCAGGGGGACTCTGGGGGTGCTCAGAGGTCCCGGGGGGGGGGCTCTGGGGGTCTCCAGGGGATGCTGTGTGTCCCGGGGGGTCCCGGGGGGGGGCTCTGGGGGTCTCCAGGGGATGCTGTGTCTGGGGGGGGTCCCGGGGGGGCTCTGGGGGTCTCCAGGGGATGCTGTATGTCAGGGGGGTCCCGGGGGGGCTCTGGGGGTCTCCAGGGCATGCTGTGTCTGGGGGGGGTCCCGGGGGTCTCTGGGGGTCTCCAGGGGATGCTGTATGTCAGGGGGGTCCCGGGGGGCTCTGGGGGTCCCGGGGGGGCTCTGGGGGTCTCCAGGGGATGCTGTGTGTCCGGGGGGGTCCCGGGGGGGCTCTGGGGGTCTCCAGGGCATGCTGTGTCTGGGGGGGGTCCCGGGGGTCTCTGGGGGTCTCCAGGGGATGCTGTATGTCAGGGGGGTCCCGGGGACCTCTGGGGGTCCCGGGGGGGCTCTGGGGGTCTCCAGGGCATGCTGTGTCCGGGGGGGTCCCGGGGGGGTCCCTCACCTGCTCCTTGTTGCCCTCCAGCGCGGGCAGCACCTCCCGCACCGTGCGCTCCACCAAGACGCCCCCCACCATGCGGAAACACTTCCGCGCCGGGTCCACCTCCCGCAGCGTCTCGATCACCAGGCTGAGGGGGGGGGGGACGGGTGAGGCGGGACAGGCCCCGGGACCCCCCCGGGACCCCCCCGGGACCCCCCCCCCCAGACCCACCTGTGCTCGTTCAGCTCCAGCTCCAGCTCGGCCGCCTTCGAGGCCAGGCCCCGCTGCTCCTGCCGCAGCCGGTTGAACCGGGCCACCACCTGCGGGGGCGGAGACAGGGCTGGGACCCCCCCGCCGGGACCACGGGCCTACCGGGACCACCCCCCCCGCCGCCGCCGCCGCCGCCCTCAGGGCCGGGGACCCCTGCCCAGAGCCCGGGGGTCCCTCCCCGTGGCCGAGGCCTGCTCGGGGCCGCCCCCCCGGTGCCGGGGCCGCCCCCCCGGTGCCGGGGCCGCCCCCCCCGCCGCTCCAAGCCCCGGACCTGCTCCGCCGTCAGCGTTTTCCCACCGGGGGTCGCCGCCGGCCGCCCCTTCGTGCTGTCCGCCATCTTCCCTTCCCCGCGGGCCCCGCCCCTTCCGCCACCGACCGGAAACGGGGCGGCGCCATCTTGGTAGAGGGCAGCGGCGCTGCCTGGTGAGGCGGCGCCGGCGCCATCTTTGCTACGGGCGGGGCCCGTAGAGGGACTTTGCCCGCGTCCCCTCGGTGCCGCCGGTGGGGCATGTACGAACCGGGGGGGCTTGGGAGGGGGGGATTTGGGGCTAATGGGGTCATTGGAGGGGGGCTGATGGGGTCTGGGGCAGAGCTGGGGGAAAGGGGAGTGCTGGGCTCTGAGAGGGGGGAGTTTGGGGGTCGTGAGGGTTGTTTTGGGGGTGCTGGGGGCAGGTTTGGGGGTGCTGGGGCGGTTTGGGATCTGAGCTGGGGCATGTTGGGGGTCTTGGGGGCGGTTTTGGGGGTGCTGGGACGGTTTGGGATCTGAGCTGGGGCAGTTGGGGGTCGTGGGGGCAGTTTTGGGGCAGTTTGTGGGTCATGGGGGGCAGTTTTGGGGGTGCTGGCCTGGTTTGGGGGGTCGTGGGGGCAGTTTTGGGGGTTGTGGGGTCAGTCTCGGGGGTGCTGGGGTGGCTGGGGGGTCGTGGGGGACAGCTTTGGGGGTCATGGGGTCAGTTTTGGGGGTGCTGGGGCAGTTGGGGGGTCGTGGGGGCAGTTTTGGGGGTGCTGGGGCAGTTCGGGATCTGAGCTGGGGCAGTTGAGGGTTGTGGGGGTGGTTTTGGGGGTCGTGGGGTGAGTCTCAGGGGTGCTGGCCCGGTTGGGGGGTCATGGTGGGCAGTTTGGGGGGTCGTGGGGTCAGTCTCAGGGGTGCAGGCCTGGTTGGGGGGTCATGGTGGGCAGTTTGGGGGGTCGTGGGGTCAGTCTCGGGGGTGCAGGCCTGGTTGGGGGGTCATGGTGGGCAGTTTGGGGGGTCGTGGGGTCAGTCTCAGGGGTGCTGGCCCGGTTGGGGGGTCATGGGGGGCAGTTTGGGGGGTCGTGGGGTTAGTCTCGGGGGTGCTGGCCCGGTTGGGGGGTCGTGGGGGGCAGTTTGAGGGGTCATGGGGTCAGTCTCGGGGGTGCAGGCCCGGTTGGGGCTGGCCTGGGGTGCTGCAGGCGGGCTGGGGGCAGCGTGGCCGCAGGGTGGGGGGGCCGGGGGGGCAGACCCACCCACCGCCCCCCCTACGCAGGCTCAGTGCCATCCCGCGGGGTCGTGACCCCACCGCCCTCCCCCCCCCCCCCCCTAGGCTGAGAGCTCTACCCCGACCCCCGCTGCGCTACCTGACCCCCCCGAGACCCCCGCAGGGCTTCGGTACCCCTGACGCCCGCCTCATCCCCAGCCCTCGGGGGTACCACAGCATCCCATCCGTCGCCATGACGACGCCGGCGCCTTTGGTGGCCGTGGCCCAGGTGACCTCCACGCCGGACAAGGAGCGGAATTTCGCCGCCTGCGCCGGGCTGGTGCGGGAAGCGGCCGGACGCGGCGCCCGCCTCGTCTTCCTCCCCGAAGGCTTCGACTACATCGGCTCCGACCCGGCGCAGACCCTCGACCTGGCCGAGCCGCTGGACGGCGACCTCATGGCTCGCTACGCCGAGCTGGCCAGGTACCGGCCGGCGGGGAGTTGGGGTGGGGGCTCATCCCGGAGAGCCGGGGATGGGGGGTCGCCGGGGGTGACCCCGACGTCCCCGTCCCCAGGGAGTGCGGCGTGTGGCTGTCGCTGGGCGGCTTCCACGAGCGCGGGCAGGACTGGGCGACCACGCGGCGCATCTACAACTGCCACGCGGTGTTGGACCCCGCCGGTGAGGGAACGGGGGTGAGGGTGGGGGGCAGCGTTTGACTCCCCCCTCCCCAACTCAACCCCTGGTCGCCAGGTTGCCTGGTGGCTACCTACAGGAAGACTCACCTGTGCGACGTGGAGCTGGAGGGCCGCGTCACCATGAAGGAGAGCGGCTTCACCAACCCCGGCGCTGCCATCGCCGCGCCGGTCGGCACGCCGGCGGGGAAGGTACCGCGGGGTTTGGGGGCGCCGGGGGTTTCCCCTTGACTCCCGGCGCTTCCGTCCCCTCCTCCCCGACCTCAGCTCGGCCTCTGCGTCTGCTACGACCTTCGCTTCCCCGAGATCTCGTTGGCGTTGCGACGCGCCGGCGCCGAAATCCTCACCTACCCCTCGGCCTTCACCGTCCCCACCGGTTCGGCGCACTGGGAGGTGAGCGGGACCCCCCTCCCCAACCCCCCAAACCCCCCCTCCCCGTGGGGCTTCTCGCCCTCCCGCCGCCCCGTGGGGCGAGTTGAGACGTGAAAAACCACCCCGAGGGGGGAAATTAAGATGAAAACGGGCATTTTTAGGGGATCTAAGTAGCCCGGGGGGGGGGATGGGGGTGGTCCGTGTCCCCCCCCCCAGCCCCCCGCGCAGGTGCTGCTGCGGGCCCGGGCCATCGAGTGTCAGTGCTACGTGGCGGCGGCGGCGCAGAGCGGCCGGAATCACGAGGGTCGGACGTCCTACGGCCACTCCATGGTGGTGGATCCGTGGGGGACGGTGGTGGCTCAGTGCCGGGAGGGACCGGGGCTGTGCTACGCCGAGATCCACCTCGACGACCTCCGTCGCGTCCGTCGGGAGATCCCGGTATTCCGACACCGGCGTCCGGATCTTTACGGTACGACGGGGGGAGGCTGCGGCGCCGTAGAACCAGCGACGGGATCGTTTGGAGGGGTTTCGCCCCCAAAATGAGCTCTAGGGCGCTCCCCTCCCCCCTGGCTCTTTGTTCCCAGGTCCTGGTGCCCCACTGGGGGTTGGGGGGGGGGGTCAGGATAGCCCCCCCACCCCCCCAAGGCTGGACGGAAGGAGCCGGGCGCTGCGGCGGGATGTTTTATTTTGAGGAAGCTGGGGGGGGGGGGGGGAATGACCGATATTTGGAAGTTTAAAAAATACAGAAATCACAGGAATCACACCAAATTGTGCCAGAATCGTCCGTAAGCGGGAAGGGGGGGGGGGTTTGGGGGGGTGGGGGGCACACGTACAGCCAATCCCAGGGGGCTGCTTCCCACTCTGGAGCTGGGGGGGGTGGGGCGGCACCCGCCGGCGGTCGAGCGGAAACGGGGTGAAAAACCACAAAATTGGGATGGAGCTGGAAAAACATCCCCCCCCCCCCACCCCCCCAGCCTTCCCCTCCCCCCCACCCCAGGACCCACAGGCAGCACCTAGGGGGGAGGGGGGAGCCAGGCCCTGCTGCCCCCCCCCCGCCCCCCACATCCCAGTTTGTCCCAGTTGCCAGCTGGAGGGGTGGGGGGAGGGGCCAGGTAGAGGTTTTGGGGCGTCCCTCGGCGCTGGTGTCCCCCCCCCTCAGCCCCCAGGGGGGAGGGGGACACGAAGGCACATGGTCCCCGGGACATGGCCGGGGGGGGGGGGTGGGGGGGGACACATGGTTTTGCTCCTGAGAAACCCACACGAGGGGGGACACGGGGGTTTGGGGAAGGGTCACGCTGCCCACGGGGCACCCCCCAACCCACGGTGACACCCCCCCCCCCTCCCCCCAAACCCCTGGGGACCTCAGCCAACTCCCCCCCCCCCCCGGTGGGATTTTTGCCTTTTGTTGTTGGTTTTTAATGGAAATCAAAGAAAAGTGGGAAAAAATAAAAGACGGAAAACCAAAGCGAGGAAAGATGGAGCCTCCAGCGCTCCCCCCTCCCCTGGCTCCACACTGGCTGGGGGGGCTCAATCGCCCAGGGAGGGGGCTCCATCACCCGGGGAGGGGGCTCAATCGTCTTTTGCTTCTTAGAAAACAAGAACAAGGAAAGGAAAAGGCCGGATCGCATGGAGCACGCGGCGCCGGAGAGCCGGGATTATCCCGGAGCCCGGGGTGTCCGTCCCGGAGCCGGGGCATCCATCCTGGAGCTGAGGTGTCACAGAGCTGGGGGTGTCCGTCCCGGAGCCGTGACATCACGGAGCAAGCCGGGGGTGTCCATCCCAGAGCCGGGGGTCGTCCGTCCTGGAGCTGAGGCATCACGGAGCTGGGGGTGTCCGTCCTGGAGCCGTGGCGTCCCGGAGCCGGGGTGTCCGTCCTGGGGCCAGGTCTGTCCATCCTGGAGCCGTGGCATCCCAGAGCCAGGGCTGTCCATCCCGGAGCCAGGGCGTCCGTCCCGGAGCCAGGGCGTCCCGGAGCCGTGGCGTCCGTCCCGGAGCCAGGGCATCCATCCCGGAGCCGTGGCGTCCGTCCCGGAGCCAGGGCATCCATCCCGGAGCCGTGGCGTCCGTCCCGGAGCCAGGGCATCCATCCCGGAGCCGTGGCGTCCGTCCCGGAGCCAGGGCATCCATCCCGGAGCCGTGGCGTCCGTCCCGGAGCCAGGGCGTCCCGGAGCCAGGGCGTCCGTCCCGGAGCCAGGGCGTCCGTCCCGGAGCCGTGGCGTCCGTCCCGGAGCCAGGGCGTCCCGGAGCTGTGGCGTCCGTCCCGGAGCCAGGGCTGTCCATCCCGGAGCCAGGGCATCCGTCCCGGAGCACACTGCATCGTGAAAGTCACTGTGCCCCGCGAAGGAACCGGGCCATCCCGGAACCGGGTCGGTCCATCCCGGAGAGCGCGGCGCCGGGAAGGCGGGAGCGGTGAGGTCACGGAGCCGTCTGCAGCATCAAGTTCCTCAGGAGTTTCTGGCGCCCGACCTCGTAGTCCTCCTCGTCCACGTTGACCAGGAGTTTGATGGCCTCGTGGCCCACGGCCTGCTTGAGCGAGTCCGTGATGAAGACCCCCTTGAGCGCTTCCAGCAAGGAGCCGTTGATGTAGTCGCGCCAGAAGGCGTCGAGGTAGGTGAGCTCGGAAAATTTGATGTCGCAGATGATGGAGCCCAGATCCCGGGATTTGAGGATGGTGTTGGCTTGGTTGAACCGTTCGAACTGTCGCTCCAACGGATCCTGTTTGTTGGAGAACACGTTGCCCTGCAGCGCCGTCTCGTGCTGGCAGTACTCGGCTCGCACCCGCAGGCGGATATCTGAGGGAAGCGGGAGGTTAGCGTTCCGGACCGGAACCCGGAATCCCAAAATCCACCCTCCCCCCAGCCCGGGGTTCTCACCGCAGGTTTGCTTTTCCTTAGGGTCCGGCGTCGCCGACTTCCTCCGCTTGCGTTGGCTGCCCAGGAGGGTCCGGCCGCGGCCGGAACGCTTGGAGCAGATCTGGGGGCCGGCGGGGGAGCAGCAGACCACGGGGTGGTGGGGAGGCACTGCGGGGGGTATAGGGTGGGGTGGGTCAGGGGATGCTGCGGACCCCCACCCCGGCTGGGGACACGCCAAGGGGGGTTGCACCCCCCGCCCCGGCCCTCAGGGCCGCTCCACATCCCTGTTTGAGCCCTTCCCACGCGGATGCTCGTCCCAAGGGGCGTCCGGCAGCTCCGGGAACCCCAAATCCATGCCCCCCCCCCGCCCCGGAGCTGCGGTTACGGGATGGGTCCCCAAACCGCGGGGGCAGAGGTCGCTCAGCGGTGACGGAGACGTCCCCGGCGGCACATCCTCGCGCTCCCAGGGAAGGGCACGGCCCCCCCGGACACCCCCCGGAGCGAACCCCGGGGGCCCCCGCACCCACCTGATTTGTGGGGGTGGCCGAGGCCGTGCTCGGCCTTGCTGTGCGCGCGGGGCGTCACGTAGCGGATGGACGTCTCCTCCAGGTACTTGTCCACCAGGTCCGGGCACACTGGAAGAGACGGGGGGGACAGGGAACCCTTTGGGGGACACGGAGCCCCTGGGGGGGCACGGAGCAAGGACAGGGACCCCCTCAGGGGACACGGAGCAAGGACAGGGACCCCCTGAGGGGACACAGAGCCCCTGGGGGGACACAAAGCAGGGACAGGGACCCCCTCCGGGGACACTGAGCCCCTGGGGGGACACAGAGCAGGGACAGGGACCCCCTCCGGGGACACTGAGCCCCTGGGGGGACACAGAGCAGGGACAGGGACCCCCTCAGGGGACACTGAGCCCCTGGGTGGACACTGAGCCCCTGGGTGGACACTGAGCCCCTGGGGGGACACAGAGCAGGGACAGGGACCCCCTCCGGGGACACTGAGCCCCTGAGGGGACACAGAGCAGGGACAGGGACCCCCTCTGGGGACACTGAGCCCCTGGGGGGGACACAGAGCAGGGACAGGGATCCCCTGGGGGGGCACAGAGCGGGGACAGGGACCCCCTGGGGGGGCACAGAGCCCCTGGGGGGACACAGAGCAGGGACAGGGATCCCCTGGGGGGACACAGAGCAGGGACAGGGATCCCCTGGGGGGACACAGAGCCGGGACAGGGCCCCCCACGCAGTACATCCAGCGGCTGTTTCTCCAGCCAAACCCTCTCGGAAAGTCTCCGGCCGGGAGCCGAGCCGGGCGCGGGAAAGGCCGTTTCCATGAGCTACCACGGATCCTCCCAACACCGCAATCCCCCCGGGAGAACTCCGGCGGGGCGGGCAGCAGCCCCACACCCCTCCCAGGCTGTGCTGGCCCCGAGCCGGGTCGGTCCACACGGCCCCAGCTGCTCGGAACCATCGGGATAAACTGGAATAGGCCCGGAATGGGATTCGCCCATCAGCGGGCTGGACGTGCTGTCCCCATCCCGGGGGGGTGGGGGGATATTTTGGAAGGCAGGGGTGTTTACTCCGGGTTGTTTGTGCTGTCCGGGCGCTCGGAGCGCTGCCCGGCCCTGGGCGGGATCCCTCCCACTCCCACCGGAGCGAAGCCGGCCAAGGCTGCGGCCGAACTCGTTCCGGACGGGGCTTCGCTCCGGGTCGGAGCCAGGACGGAGGCGGGAGGAGCCATGACGTCCTGCTGCAGGGGCCGGGGGGGGGGGAGACTCGCTCCATCCCTCTCCGAGCCCCGGGAAGGCGCCTTCCCTAAAAACCTTCTGGAAATGCCATTTTCGGTGCATTCAGCCGCGGCTGGAGACGTCCCGAGGAGGAATCTCGGGGGCACAGAGCGTCGCCCCGACACCAACCCACCCCCTGGCCCCCAGACTCACACCGGGGGGGCCCGGCCATCCCAGCACAGCTCCCAGCGCCCTTCCAGCGGGAATTTCCCACCCGACAAGCAAAGACAAAACACACAAGTCGGGCCACGACACCCCCAAACCCCGCACGGCCGAGCACGCGGAGCCCCGGATCCATCCGAGCGCCCCCGGAATCGGCATCCGCCCCGGCACGGCCACGAGCGGCCCACGGGGAGAGTGCGCCCGGCTATCCGGCTCCGAAGGGCCGGGGCGCTGCTGGAGCCTCCCAGGAGGGGACAACGAGGGGAAAGGGGCGGCGGGGCATCCCCAAAAATCTGCACCTGGAGCCGGGTTTCCCGCTCCAGCCCCGAGGATGAGCAGGTTTCCCTATGGAAGGCCGAGCACCGCCGCCACGAGCTTCCCTGGAGCCTCGCAGCTTCCCGGCTTCCCAGCACGGCCCCAGGCGGGACACTGGGCCAAAGGGACCGTTTCCCTAAGAGCGGGGGGACCTGGGAAACATGGAGCCAGAAGACACGGAGCAGGGGGAGCCGTGAGACATGGAGCTGGGAGAGCCGGGAGCCAGGGAACAGGGGGAGCTGGGAGACATAGAGCCAGGAAACATGAAGCTGGGAGAGCTGGGAGCCAGGAAACATGAAGCTGGGAGAGCTGGGAGCCATGGAGCCGGGAGAGCTGGGAGCCATGGAGCCGGGAAACATGAAGCTGGGAGAGCCGGGAGCCAGGGAGCAGGGGGAGCCGGGAGCCAGGAAACATGAAGCTGGGAGAGCTGGGAGCCAGGAAACATGAAGCTGGGAGAACCGGGAGACAGGAGCTGGGGGAGCTGGGAGCCATGGAGCCAGGAAACATGAAGCTGGGAGAGCTGGGAGCTGAGGGAGACAGGAGCCAGGGGAGCTGGGAGCCATGGAGCCAGGAAACATGAAGCTGGGAGAGCCGGGAGACAGGAGCCAGGGAGCAGGGGGAGGTGGGAGACATGAAGCCAGAAAACGTGAAGCTGGGAGAGCTGGGAGATAGGAGCTGGGAGAGCCGGGAGCCATGGAGCCAAGAGACATGAAGCTGGCAGAGCCAGTAGCCATGGAGCCAGGAGAGCCAGGAGCCGAGGGAGACGGGAGCCATGGAGCCGGGGAGCTGTGAGACATGGAGCCAGGAGACATGAAGCTGGGAGAGCCGGGAGCCATGGAGCCGAGAGCCATGGAGCAGGGGGAGCTGGGGGAGCTGGGAGAGCCAGGAGCCACTGAGCAGGGGGAGCCATGGAGCTGGGGGAGCCGAGGGAGCTGGGAGAGAGCCCAGCACTTGCCAGACATGAAACGAGCCCCGAACCCCCCCAAGACGCTACGTGAGTGCTTGTTGACGCCCCGAAACCCACCCCCTTTGCCCTCGCTGCCGGCATTCGTCCCTACAAACCTCGGAGGCATCAGGGAATCGAGGAGACGGGCGAGTAGGGAAGCTGACCCGGAGCCGGCGGCACTTACCGGCCCGTCGGCGCTTGAGCGTGACGTAGGGCAGGAGGTCGTGCCGGGTGATGATCCGCAGGAGCTGCAGCACCTGCCGGAAGTTGGTCTCGTCGCAACGGCCCTGACGCTCCAGCGCCAGCAAAAAGTCCCGGCCGCTCCGGATCATCCCGCGTTCGTAGTCGTCGATGACGTCCACGAAGAGGAAGGAGAGCACCCGCACGTCGCGGTGGGTCAGGTGGGTGCCCACGATGTCGAACATGCGGTGCAGGCTGTACAGCCCGTGCTCCCGGTCGCCCCGTTCCTCCGGCCAGGCCTGCGCCCGGCTGCGTTTGAAGGCGGACATCTTCCACCGCCGCCGGTGCGCGCCGGGGTTCCGCAGCCCTGCGGGACGGAGAGACGGCGGGATTAATCCCTTCCCTGGTGACAGTCCGTTAAAATGCACCCCCCGCCCCACACACCAGGCTCCGCAGAGCTCCGCGCTCGGCAGCGGCTCGCGCTCTCCTCTGCCAGGGTTTGACACAGAGAATCGAGGGCTGGGCACCGGGGCCAATGGCTCTGGCGGCCGGCACCGGGCTCCGCGGATGGCACCGGGCTCCGGCGGCCGGCACCGGGCTCCGCGGATGGCACCGGGCTCCGGCGGCCGGCACCGGGCTCCGCGGATGGCACCGGGCTCCGGCGGCCGGCACCGGGCTCCGATGACCGGCACCGGGCTCCGGCGGCCGGCACCGGGCTCCGGCGGCCGGCACCGGGCTCCGCGGATGGCACCGGGCTCCGGCGGCCGGCACCGGGCTCCGCGGATGGCACCGGGCTCCGGCGGCCGGCACCGGGCTCCGCGGATGGCACCGGGCTCCGGCGGCCGGCACCGGGCTCCGCGGATGGCACCGGGCTCCGGCGGCCGGCACCGGGCTCCGCGGATGGCACCGGGCTCCGGCGGCCGGCACCGGGCTCCGGCGGCCGGCACCGCGCTCCGCGGCTGGCACCAGGCTGACTCAGGAACCCAAAGGCCTCCGGACTGCTGCCCAGGCGAGGCCCAGCATCCTCCACCCGAGCCAAACGAGCCCCTGCGCCCCCTTCCCCGGCAAAGCAGAGCGGGCTGCTGGGAAGCCACAGCTCCGGTGTCGCTCCGGAGCGTGAAGGGAAAAGGGAATCGGCCCTGCGGCGGGGCCCGAGCCATCCGCTGTCCAAGGTGGAGGAGAGCGAGCCACGCCAGGCTGGCTGCGGCGGCCAATCCGGGGCTCTCCCAGTGGGTTTCCCACCCGGGAAGTGCCGGCGGCTCCGCCGTCGCCCGGCTCTCTCCCAGTGGGACCGATGGCTCTAGCATCGCCGAGAGCCGGAGTCACGTGCCAGCCGGGAAGACGAGGGACCCGCCGGAACCGCGGCCCGTCCGGCCTCCTCTGGGCGCCGCGGGCTGTCACGGCACAGCGGGTGACACTAGGGTGTCCCACGCCGGGGCCGGCACCGCGCCACGGAGTATCCAGGAGACACGGCGATCGAGCAGGCCAGGGCTCAGGGAGCTCCCTCCGGAGCCCTGGGGCTGGCGGCAGCACCCGTGGCTCATCCCCTAACCCCACGGCCCTCGTTAGCTTAACGAGGTCAGGAGGATTCCTTCCCCGCCGGACCCGCCACCACCCCCGTGGCTTTCCAGCCCTCTGCTCCGCGCGGAGCCCGCCTGCGGCGCCCCGGTCCCCGCAGGGAGCTCCCCGGCGTCCCCGCGGCCGGAGCGTGGCTTCGCTTGGTTACGGTTCCCAAAACAGCGAGGCGGCGGCGGCGTAAACACAGGAATCTCCGGTCTATTCCCGGCACGGCCGTGACTCACGCGCTGGCCCGGGGCACGCGGAGGAACCGGGGCCACCAGCGAGCCCAATGGGGGGTCCAAAAACCCGTTTTTGTAGCCAAACCGCCCTTTTTGACCCCTAAATTGGGGGTTTTTTTGGTCATAAAGAGGCTGGGGGTCGAGCGGGGGGGATGGGCAGGGTCAGCCCAGCCTGGCAGCGCCGGGAACGGATCCGGTTATCCGGCTCCGAACAGCCAGGTCGCTGGTGGAGCGTCCCAGGAGAGAGCGAGGGGGAAAGGGGTGTCGGGCCGCCCGCCGGGCCCCTCTTTGACAGTGTCTCCGCTCGATCCGGCTGGTTTTGCCGAGCCCAGAGCCGCAGGAGCCCCGGCCCAAGCCAGGCAGATGCTCCCCTTCGGTTGTTTCGCACCCTCCGCTCCGGAATTACATCCCGCTCCATCTTCCAGGGAGGGAAACGCGCCATCCCGCTGCCCAGACGCAGCGGGAGAACCGGCAGGAAGGGATTTACGCGGGAAGGGAGGGGGAAAACGGGAGTCCCCGGGGGATGGGGCCGCTCCGTACGGCGGCGCCACCCGAACCCACCAGCCTCTGCACTGATTTCCAAGCAGGAGATTCCAGCTGGGATGAATCCCTCCTCCCATCCCAGACCCACAGCCATCCGAAGGCCGGCCCGAACGTTACAAAATCCCTAAAATCCTTGGATTTTCCCCCAAGGAACGGCCCTGTTGGGAGGAGGAAGGGTCTCCCAGCAGCGGGGCTGGCCCAGAGCCGGGGAGATCCCAGCCCATCGCGCCGGCTCGGGAGGAGGTTTTCCTCCGGAGCGCTCCAGGATCATTAAAATAATTGAAGGTGAACAGGAAAAACAAGGTGTTGGTGCCCAGAGCTCCACGGATCGTCATCCCGAGCCCCTCCTCAGGCTTCCGACGGATGCTGAGGGTCAGGGCTCCAAATCCCAGCCCCCCGCCGGCACATTCCGGCCCGGATGGGCAGGGAAGTCACAAGAACCAACTTCCAAGCGAATCCGGCTGCGAGGCGAACGTTCCGGAGCGGCCCTATCCCAGCCTGCGAGCGGAGGCGACGGAGACACCCGCATCCTCGGCACGACCACGGCCCGAACACCGACGTTCCCGAAGAGGAGGGGAGGAACGGGAACAGGCCGCCTCCGACCGGCGGCGGGACCGGGGAGCGTTCCCGCTCGGCAGAGGACGGGGCGGTGATCCAAGGGAGCGACGTTAACCCGGAATTCCCCCCCTTTGGAGGGGTTGGGGGGGGGGGTTTATTCCAACCCTACCCCCCCGTAGCACCCGGTGCTTGGGTCAGCGCATCCGAGCCCGGACGGTAACGCCCCAAACAAGCCCAAACCCACCGCTAATTCCCGCTAATTAACCCCGGAGCCCACTCACCCGGCTCCGAAAACGCCCGGCATCAGGCGACCGCAGCCTCCGATTCCCAACGCCGGCAAAGGGGACCCCCCCCCCCCAGGGCCTTCCCGGGATCGATGCCGGAGCCACCGCGCGGCGACGGGAGAGGAGGAGAATCCCGAATAACCCCCCCCTCAACCCCCCAAAAAGCTCGGATGTCCCAGCAGCGCCGCGGGCTCTCCCAGAGCCGCAACGCTCGAGCCATGGAAACGGGCGACGTCAGCCCCAGATCGGCGCCTCTCCGGGAACGCGCCCGGCTTCCCGGATCTCACCCCCTTCCGTCGGCGAGGGGACGCGTGCCGAAGGATTCCTCCTCTCCCGAGGGATTACCAGGAGGGGGGTGGTGGGTGGGTGCCCACCAGATCCAAGGGGTGACCCCCGGCGGGGCTCCGCGTCCGGCCCCTCTCCCGCTCCGGCCCCTCGGGAGAGCGAAGCGTTGGGGAAGGAAACGCGCCCACCTTCGCGAGGAGCTGGGCTGCCCCCCAGAAATCTTCTAACCCCCCCCCCACCTCGCCGCCCCCAGCTCGGTTCGGGGGTTATTTTTCACCCCCTCCCCTGCTTTTTCTCGGCTTGAAGGAACCGCCCGGGAAAACCGCGGAGAAGCCAAACTTCCCGAGTCGCTCCTGGATCCGGACGACGCGCCGGAGCCTGCCCGGGGTTATTTTTCCCACCACCCCCCCCCAACCCCTTTTCTTTCTCCTATTTAATAATTTCTTATCCCGGGGCGGGGGGACGACCCCGACCCGCGCTCCCCACGCCCCTTCCCTCTGGGCTGACACCGTTCCCGGCTCCCTCGGTCCCTTCTCCCTGCTGGAAAAGCTCCCGAACCGGGACACGCTCCCCGCATTCAGTCCACGCCGCCTCCTCCGTGTCCACCGGCTCCCTCGCACCGGTTCGTCTCCCGGGAACCGGGCCCGGTGCCCCCGGGGCTCCGTCCTGACCCCTACGAAACCCCACCGAGACCCACACCCCCCCCCCCCCCCGGGGTGGCAGCCTGGAGCCCCTTCCCCCAACGCGGGGCTCGCTGGGCCGGGCAGGGCGAAGGCGGCGGAGGCTCCGCTCGTCCCTCAACACCCCCCCCCCCGCACCCCCCCGCCTTCCCCGTTACCGGCACACACCGCAGCGGCCTGGCTCCGGCCCTCCCCCGCAGCTGGGCCCCTCCCGGCCGCTTTAAAGCCGCTGGCACGGCAGCCCAGCGCCCGCCGCTCGGCAACGGCCCCGTTCTCCCCGGGAACGGCCCCGTCCGCCCCGGGAACGGCAGGGAGGGCGGCGGGGGGGCTCGGCGGAGTCCGCTCGGCCCCGCGGCCGCGGCACTGCGGGCACCCCTAAGCCTCCATCCCCCCGCCCCTGGCCTCTCCCACGCTGCCCCCGCCCGGTACCGGGCCGCGCTGAGGCGGGGAGGGCGAGGCGGCCTGGGCCCGTCCCCTCACGCACCGGGACCGCCGAGGCCTCCCTTACGCCGCCCTGGCCATGCCCACCGGCTCGGCCCTCGCTCCGTTGTGCGGACCCCGCTGGCGCTGCGGGGCTGCCCGGGCTGAGCGCGCCGCGGTCTCCCCGTCGCGGCCTCCCCCGTCACGGCCGCCCCAGGCTCGGCGCCGCCATGTTGGCTCCGTCCGCTCCGCTCCCCGCTCGCAGGCGGCCGCCGCGGCTCCGGAGTGACGCAACATCCGGGGATGAGGCTCCGCCCCCCCTCCCCGCGCGCGGCCCCACCCACATCCGGGGCCACGCTCACCTCCCCGCCTTCACTCCCATTGGGAAAGCCGGACAACGCGGCGCCCTCTTGGAAAAGGGCAAGAGGGCGGGTTAAACTGCGTCACCTTCCGCCGGCTTCAGCGCCCTTCAGGAGCATTGGCCGGAGGCCGCCATGTTGGGAGAGGTCAAGCTGGCAAGGCCGCCACGCCCTTAGGGCACGTCGGGGCGCGGACGCCATTTTGGGAGAGGGCAGGCGGGGTCCACCGAGGGCGGCTTCGCGCCTATTGCGGGGCATGAGGGGCCGCCGCCATCTTTATAGAGGGCAGAGAGACGGGAGGGAGGAGCCAGCGCTGCCCCCGGGGTGGGGTGGGGTCCCAGGGATTTGGGGGGGGGTCCCAGGGGTTTGGGGGGGACCCTGGGGTTTGGGGGGGTCCCTGGGGACTGAGGGGGTCCTTGAGCAGGGAGGGGCGAGGGGCTGGGGGTTATGAGGGGGGAAGGGGAGGTCCTTGGGGGGGTGGGCTGGGGGCAAGGGAGGGGGCCCTGGGGACAAGGAGGTGCCACGCCTCGGTACCTAATTAGTCCTAATTAACCGGCACGCGCCTGGGTGGTGGGGGTGGGGTCCCCGGTGGTTGAGGGGAGGGGTCCCCGGTATCTGGGGGTGGCGATGGGGCAGGATATAGGGTCCGGGGGGGGGGGGGGCGGGGGCAGACCCGGGGGGCGAGGACCAGGATTGGGGGGGGGGGTCCGGGGGGTCCGTGTGGTGGGGTGTCCGGTGGGGCAGCGGGGGGGGTGGGCGGAGCGGAGCGCGGCCGGGCGGGGAGCGGGTGAGTCAGCGGGGCCGCCCCGACACCCCCCCCCCGCCCCCTCCCGGTGCCCCCCGGCCCGCCCCCGCCGTGCCTATCCCGGGCGGCGCCGCTCCCCGCCACTGCCCGCTCCGAGCCGCTCCGCGCCGCCCGTGAGTACCGCACCGGGGGGGGGGCCCATCCTGCGCCCCACTTGGGGGGGGGCCATCTCTGCACCCCGCTTGGGGGGGTCCCAATCCCTGCACCCCCTTTGTGGGGGGGCCCCCATCCTGTATCCTACTTCGGGGAGGACCAATCCTGCACCCCCCATGGCTGGGGGGGGCCCATCCCTGCACTCGCTTGGGGGGTCCCCATCCCTGCACCCCCTTTGTGGGGGGCCCCCATCCTGCACCCCCCTTGGGCGGGACCAGTCCTTCACCCCCTTGGGGGGGGTTCCCATCCTGCATCCCGCTTCGGAGGGGACCATCCCTGCACCCCGCTTGTGGAGGGGTCCCCATCCCTGCACCCCCCTGGGGAGGGGGTCCCCATCCCTGCACCCTGCTTGGGGGAGGGGTCCCCATCCTGCACCCCGCTTGTGGAGGGGTCCCCATCCCTGCACCCCCCTGGGGAGGGGGTCCCCATCCCTGCACCCTGCTTGGGGGAGGGGTCCCCATCCTGCACCCCGCTTGTGGGGGGGACCCCTCCTGCACCCCCCTGGGGAGGGGTCCCCATCCTGTATCCCACTTCGGAGGGGACCAATCCTGCACCCCCCTGGGGAGGGCGTCTCCATCCTGCACCCCGCTTGTGGGGGGGACCCCTCCTGCACCCCCCTGGGGAGCAGTCCCCATCCTGTGTCCCACTTCGGGACAGGGGGACCCCCCAAAAGGGGGACCCCAATCCTGCCCCACCCATCAGGGCCGGACCCCATCTCCTCCCCCCGTTACAACGGGGGGACCCATCCCACCGCCCCCACTCCCCCAACCCCTCGAGGGGGACCCCGAAGATGCCCCTGGGTGGGGAGGGGGCAAAACCCGGGGGGGGTCCCACACCCCCCCTAGGTTTTTGGAGGGCTGGGCCAGTTCCTGTTTCGGTGGCGGCCGGGGGAGGGAGGAGGGGGAGACACGGGGGGTGGGGGCAGCGGTCACCCCACATCTCTGCCAGGCCCAAAATGATGGGGGGGTGCCCGCCCGTGAACCCTGACACGTGGGGAAACTGAGGCAGGATGAACCCCGCCCGGGGAGGAGCCCCATGACTCACTGGGATGCCCCGTAGCCGGCGGGGGGTGGGGGGGGGCATAGGACACACCCGCAGGATGTGTGTGTGTCCCCCCCCCTGCCCCGTGTGTGTCCCCCCCCTGCCCCCGCCCCATGGCCACAGCCCGGAGCTGAGTCATCCCGCTGGCGCCGGTGTGATGAGCTGTGCCAAGGGCTCAGCCCCGGGGCGGGGCCGGGGGGGGCTGTGGGGGGGTCCCGGCTGAGCTGTGCGTCCCCCCCCGCAGCCCCCAGCCATGCCGTCCCAGCTGGAACACGCCATGGAGACCCTCATGTTCACCTTCCACAAGTACGCGGGGGACAAGGAGCACCTGGGCAAGGAGGAGCTGCGGGCGCTCATGGAGAAGGAGTTCCCCGGATTCCTCGAGGTGGGGGGTGGCACTCCGGGGGGGGGCCCTATAGCACCCTGTGGGGGGCCTGCCACCCCGTGATGGGACCCTGTAGCACCCCAGGGGGGCTGGCACCCCGGGATCAGGCCCTATAGCACCCCAGGGGGGACCCTATAGCACCCGGGGGGCCTGGCACCCCGGGATCAGGCCCTATAGCATCCGGGGGGGGGGACCCTATAGCACCCCAGGGGTCTGACACCCTGGGGAGGGACCCTATAGCATCTCGGGGGGGGACCCTATAGCATCCCAGGGGGGCTGGCACCCTGGGAAGGGACCCTATAGCATCTCGGGGGGAACCCTATAGCACCCCAGGGGGGCTGGCACCCTGGGGAGGGACCCTATAGCACCCCAGGGGGGCTGGCACCCCGGGATCAGGCCCTATAGCACCCCGGGGGGGGACCCTATAGCAGCTGGGGGGGGGCTGGCACCCCGGGATCAGGCCCTATAGCATCCAGGGGGGGGACCCTATAGCACCCCGGGGGTCTGACACCCTGGGGAGGGACCCTATAGCATCTCGGGGGGGACCCTATAGCACCCCAGGGGGGCTGGCACCCTGGGATCAGGCCCTAGAGCACCCCGGGGGGGGACCCTATAGCACCCCAGGGGGGCTGGCACCCTGGGAAGGGACCCTATAGCATCTCGGGGGGAACCCTATAGCACCCCAGCGGGGCTGGCACCCCGGGATCAGGCCCTATAGCACCCCGGGGGGGGACCCTATAGCAGCTGGGGGGGGGCTGGCACCCCGGGATCAGGCCCTATAGCATCCAGGGGGGGGACCCTATAGCACCCCGGGGGTCTGACACCCTGGGGAGGGACCCTATAGCATCTCGGGGGGGACCCTATAGCACCCCAGGGGGGCTGGCACCCTGGGAAGGGACCCTATAGCATCTCGGGGGGGGGACCCTATAGCACCCCAGGGGGGCTGGCACCCTGGGAAGGGACCCTATAGCATCTCGGGGGGAACCCTATAGCACCCCAGGGGGGCTGGCACCCTGGGGAGGGACCCTATAGCACCCCAGGGGGGCTGGCACCCCGGGATCAGGCCCTATAGCACCCCGGGGGGGGACCCTATAGCAGCTGGGGGGGGGCTGGCACCCCGGGATCAGGCCCTATAGCATCCAGGGGGGGGACCCTATAGCACTCCGGGGGTCTGACACCCTGGGGAGGGACCCTATAGCATCTCGGGGGGGACCCTATAGCACCCCAGGGGGGCTGGCACCCTGGGATCAGGCCCTAGAGCACCCCGGGGGGGACCCTATAGCACCCCAGGGGGGCTGGCACCCTGGGAAGGGACCCTATAGCACCCCAGGGGGGACCCTATAGCACCCCAGGGGGGCTGGCACCCTGGGGAGGGACCCTATAGCACCCCAGGGTGGCTGGCACCCCGGGGGGGACCCTGTAGCACCCTGGGGGGCCTGGCACCCTGGGATCAGACCCTATAGCACCCTGGATTGGACCCTGTAGCACCCCCGAGGGGTACCCTATAGCACCCCAGGGTGCAGGACCCTCTACACCCCAGGATCAGACCCTACAGCACCCCCGAGGGGTACCCTATAGCACCCTGGATCGGGTCCTATAGCACCCCAGGTTGGGGACACCCCACAGCACCCCACCAGTCCCACCCCACCCCCTCCTTGTACCCGAGGGAGCCCCGTGGGCGGGCGCAACCCCGCCGCGAGGGTCGCTGACACCCCCCTCCCTTCCCTTCCGGGGGGGGGCCCCCCCAGAACCAGCGGGACCCGATGGCGCTGGAGAAGATCCTGAAGGACCTGGAGACGAGCCGGGACGGGCGCGTGGGCTTCCAGGGCTTCTTCTCGCTGGTGGCCGGGCTCACCATCGCCTGCAACGACTACTTCGTGCTGCACATGAAGCACAAGGGCCGCAAGTGAGCACCCCCCACCCATGGGTGCTCCCCCCTACCCCCCCCCACCCCCCACCACCCATGGGTGCTGCTCTGACACCCCATGGGGGTTGCCCTGCCGCTCTGGGGGCTGCCCCTCCACCCACCCACCCACCCCTGGGTGCTGCTCTGACACCCTGGGGGCTGCCCCCCACCCCTGGGTGCTGCTCTGACACCCGTGGGTGCTGCTCCCCGACTCAGGGTGCTGCCCTGACACCCCCGCTGCGCCCCCCACCCCAATAAAGGTGTTTTGTACTACGCTGCAGCTGCCTTGTTTCTTGGGGGGCTTCATGGGGCTGTATGGGGGGGCTATAGGGGCCGCACGGGGCTGTATGGGGGCTATAGGGGCTGCACGAGGCTGCAGAGGGGGTCTATAGGGGCTGCATGGGGCCGTAGGGGCTGTCTGGGGGCTATAGGGGCTGTCTGGGGGCTGTAGGGGCTGCAGAGGGGGTCTATAGGGGCTGCATGGGGCTGTAGGGGCTGTATGGGGGGGCTATAGGGGCTGCACGGGGCTGTATGGTGGGCTGTAGGGGGGCTATAGGGGCCGCATGGGGCTGTCTGGGGGCTATAGGGGCTGTAGGTGGGCTGTAGGGGACGCACGGGGCTGTAGGGGCTGTATCGGGGGCTGTATGGGGGGCTGTAGGGGCCGCATGGGGCTGTCTGGGGGCTGTAGGGGTTGTATGGGGGGCTGTATGGGGGGCTATAGGGGCCGCATGGGGCTGTCTAGGGGCTATAGGTGCTGTAGGTGGGCTGTAGGGGACGCACGGGGCTGTAGGGGCTGTATGGGGGGCTGTAGGGGCCGCATGGGGCTGTCTGGGGGCTGTAGGGGTTGTATGGGGGGCTGTAGGGGCCGCACGGGGCTGTCTGGGGGCTGTAGGGGCTGCAGAGGGGGTCTATAGGGGCCGCACGGAGCTGTCTGGGGGCCATAGGGGCTGTCTGGGGGCTATAGGGGCTGTCTGGGGGCTGTAGGGGCTGCAGAGGGGGTCTATAGGGGCTGCACGGAGCTGTCTGGGGGCCGTAGGGGCTGTCTGGGGGCTATAGGGGTTGTCTGGGGGCTGTAGGGGCCGCATGGGGCTGTATGGGGGACCATAGGGGCTGTCTGGGGGCCATAGGGGTTGTCTGGGGGCTGTAGGGGCCGCATGGGGCTGTATGGGGGGCCATAGGGGCTGTATGGGGGGCTGTAGGGGCTGCAGAGGGGGGTCTATAGGGGCCGTAGGGGCTGTCTGGGGGCCGTAGGGGCCGCATGGGGCTGTATGGGGGGCCATAGGGGCTGTATGGGGGGCTGTAGGGGCTGCAGAGGGGGTCTATAGGGGCCGTAGGGGCTGTCTGGGGGCCGTAGGGGCCGCATGGGGCTGTATGGGGGGCCATAGGGGCTGTATGGGGGCCGTAGGGGCTGTCTGGGGGCTGTAGGGGCCATAGGGGCTGTATGGGGGCCGTAGGGGCTGTCTGGGGGCTGTAGGGGCCATAGGGGCTGTCTGGGGGGCTGTAGGGGCTGTCTGGGGGCCGTAGGGGCCGTGCGGGGGTACACATTGTCACGTCGGTGACCCGCCAGCTCCGCGGAGGGTGGCCGGGGCCCGGGCGGGCCCCGCCGGGGGCCGTAGGGGCGGGATGGAGCCGCAGGAGGCCGGCAGGGGGCTGCCGAGACACGCAGAGGCACCCGCAGAGCGCCCTCGGGGCCTGCGCGGGGCTCCGTGGGTGCCTGTGGGGTGGCGGCGGCGCCACGGGGACCTGCGCAGGGGCACGTGAGGGACGCGTAGGGGCCTCTGGGGGCGGCGCCGGGGTCCGTAGGGGGGGGTGTGTGTGTGGGGGGTCCGCTGGGGCTGAGCGCGGGGTCCGCGGGGGGTGTGTGGGCCCAGAGGAGCTGTACGATGCTGCATGGGGGTGTGTAGGGACCCACAGGAGCTGTAGGGGGTGATATAGGGGGTATAGGGGGTATGGGACGGTGCGGGGGGGCTGTAGGGGGTGATATAGGGGGTGATATAGGGGGTATACGGGGGTATGGGGTGGTACGGCGGGCTATAGGGGTGTATGGGGCGGTATGGGAGGGCTATAGTGGGTGTGTGGGGCGGTATGGGGGGGCTGTAGGGGTGTGGGGGGGGGGCTATAGGGGGTGTATGGGGCAGTACAGGGGGGCTATAGGGGTGTATGGGGCGGTATGGGGGGGCTGTAGGGGTGTGTGGTGCGGTACAGGAGGCTATAGGGGCTGTGTGGGGCAGTACAGGGGGGCTGTAGGGGGGTATGGGGCTGTATGGGGGGCCTGTAGGGGTGTGTGGGGCGGTATGGGGGGGCTGTAGGGGTGTGTGGGGCGGTGTGCGGGGGCTATAGGTGTGTATGGGACAGTATGGGGGGGCTGTAGGGGTGTGTGGGGCGGTATGGGGGGCTGTAGGGGTGTGTGGGGCGGTGTGGGGGGGCTATAGGGGGTGTATGGGGCAGTACAGGGGGGCTATAGGTGTGTATGGGACAGTATGGGGGGGCTGTAGGGGTGTGTGGGGCGGTACGGGGGGGCCGTAGGGGCTGTGGGGGGGCCCCTCGGGGCAGGGCGGGGCTCCTCCGGAAGCGGAGGAGGCCCCGCCCCCTGGTGACGCAGTGTGGGCGTGTCCAGCCCTGACCACTCGGCCAGCGGTCACCGTGTCCTGGGCCTCGCGCGCAGCGGGAGCGGGGGGGGGTGCGAGCGGGGCCGGCGGGGGTCAAGGGGTCGAGGGTCAGGGGGTCGGGGTGAGGGAGGGGCCGGGCTGCTGGGAACGGGACCAGGCTGACCTCTGACCTCTGGCCGGGCTTGACCCCAGTGGGGTCCAGCGGGGTGGGGGTGCCCGGGGGTGACGTCACTTCCTCTGCTGGGAGTGACGTCACTGCCGGGAGTGACATCACTGCTGGCTTCCAGCATGGGCGGCACCGTGTCTCCATGACAGGGCGTGACATCACCATCGCGTGACATCATCACCCCGCAGCGGCAGCGACTGGGTGTGACATCACCACTGACCTCACCAACCGAGCGTGACATCATCACCGACCCCAGCGACCGGCCGTGACATCACCAGTGACCCCAGCGACCAGGTATGACATCACCAGTGACCCCAACGGCCGGGTGTGACATCACCACTGACCCCAGTGACCCCAGCGACCAGGTGTGACGTCACCACTGACCCCAATGGCCGGGTGTGACGTCACCACTGACCCCAGTGACCCCAGCGACCAGGTGTGACATCACCAGTGACCCCAACGGCTGGGTGTGACGTCACCACTGACCCCAGTGACCCCAGCGACCAGGTGTGACGTCACCACTGACCCCACTGACATCAGTGACCAGGTGTGACGTCACCACTGACCCCACTGACCCCAACGGCCGGGTGTGACATCACCACTGACCCCACTGACCCCAGCGACCAGGTATGGCATCACCACTGACCCCAGTGACCTCAGTGACCAGGTGTGACATCACCGCTGACCCCAGTGACCCCAGCGACCAGGTGTGACGTCACCACTGACCCCAGTGACCTCAGTGACCAGGTGTGACATCACCAGTGACCCCAGTGACCGTGTGTGGCGTCACCACTGACCCCAGTGACCCCAGCGACCAGGTGTGACATCACCAGTGACCCCAGCGACCGGGTGTGACGTCACCAGTGACCTCACCAACCAGGCGTGACATCACCAGTGACCCCAGTGGCCGGCTCTGACGTCACCAGTGACCTCAACGACCAGACGTGACATCACCACTGACCCAGCGACTGGGTGTGACATCACCAGTGACCCCAGCGACCGGCTGTGACGTCACCACCGACCCCGCCATCGGGGTGTGACATCACCAGCGACCCCACCGACCGGCCGTGACCTCACGACCCATGTGGCGCGGCGGCTCGGCGGCTGCGGCGGGCCGCGCCCTGTCGCGACCCGGTTGGCCCCGCGCCCCCTCCCGCTCCCTCCCCCCACCCGCCCCGTCCAGTCCCGCCCTTCCGCCTCCCGCCGCCGCGGAGCCGCGGGACTACGCGGTGCCCAACGGGGGCTGGAGCGACGCCATGCGGCGCCATTATGGCCGCCTCCTCGCCACGGCCGCCGCCGGCGGGGCCTGGACCCGCCTGCCCTCCTACCGCAGCGCCCGCCAGCACCTCCGGGCCGAGAACCCGCCCGAGGGTCCGTCCCTCGAGGGTCACCCCGCGACGCCGCCGCCGGGGGACACGCGGCTCTTCCTTCGCGCCGTCGAGGAGGCCGGCGCCGGTTTCGAGTACGCCATGTTCCTCAACGCCGCCGAGCGCCGCCTCCTCTGCCTCTTCCAGCCCGGCCCCTACCTGGAGGGACACCCCGGGTAAGCGCCGCCGCGTCACCCCTCACCCCCCACCCACCCCGCGGAGGGAGCCGGGGGCGTGGGGGAGGGGGTCTCACCGCGAACGTGTCCCGCTCCAGGCTGACCCACGGCGGCGCCGTGGCCGCCATGGTGGACGGTGCGTTGGGGGCCTGCGCCGTGGCCGTGGCCGGGAGGGTGCTGACGGCCAACCTCAGCATCGACTACCTGGCGTGAGTGTCCCCCCCCCCCCCGCCTCCCCGGGCCCGTCCCGGGGGTGTCCCCACCCTGAGCGGGGGAAGGGGGGCGCCCCGTGCCCCCCCCCCCCCACTCCCCAGCCCCATCCCGGGGGTGTCCCCACCCTGAGCGGGAAAAGAGGGGTGCCCCCTGCCCCCCCCCCCCGAGCGGGGCAAGGGGGGCAGTGGGGTGCTCAAGCACCCCCCCCCCTCCCCAGCCCCATCCCGGGGGTGTCCCCAAGGGTGTCCCCACCCTGAGCGGGAAGAGAGGGGTGACCCGTGCCCCCCCCCTTCCCCAGCCCCATCCTGGGGGTGTCCCCACCCTGAGCGGGGAAAGGGGGGCAGTGGGGTGCTCGAGTGCCCCGTGTCCCCCTCCCCAGCCCCATCCTGGGGGCAGTGGGGCGCTCGAGTGCCCCCCCCCCCCCCCAGCCCCATCCCGGGGGTGTCCCCACCCTGAGCGGGAAAAGAGGGGTGCCCCGTGCCCCCCCCCTCCCCAGCCCCATACCGGGGGTGTCCCCCCCCCCGAGCGGGGCAAGGGGGGCAGTGGGGTGCTCAAGCACCCCCCCCCCTCCCCAGCCCCATCCCGGGGGTGTCCCCAAGGGTGTCCCCACCCTGAGCGGGAAAAGAGGGGTGACCCGTGCCCCCCCCCCCCTTCCCCAGCTCCATCCTGGGGGTGTCCCCACCCTCACCGGGGAAAGGGGGGCAGTGGGGTGCTCGAGTGCCCCGTGTCCCCCTCCCCAGCCCCATCCCGGGGGTGCCCCCACCCTGAGCGGGGAAAAGGGGGCGGTGGGGTGCTCAAGCGGCCCGTGCCCCCCTCCCCAGCCCCATCCTGGGGGTGTCCCCACCCTGAGCGGGAAAAGAGGGGTGCCCCGTGCGCCCCCCCCACCCCAGCCCCATCCCGGGGGTGTCCCCACCCTGCACCCCCCCCCCCCAGCTCCATCCTGGGGGTGCCCCCCCCCCCCCCGAGCGGGGCAAGGGGGGCAGTGGGGTGCTCGAGCTCCCCGTGTCCCCCTCCCCAGCCCCATCCCGGGGGTGTCCCCACCCTGAGCGGGAAAAGAGGGGTGCCCCGTGCCCCCCCCCCCTCCCCAGCCCCATCCCGGGAGTGTCCCCACCCTGAGCGGGAAAAGAGGGGTGCCCCGTGCCCCCCCCCCCTCCCCAGCCCCATCCCGGGGGTGTCCCCCCCCCCCCGAGCGGGGCAAGGGGGGCAGTGGGGTGCTCAAGCCCCCCCCCCCTCCCCAGCCCCATCCCGCTGGGCACTGTGCTGCTGGTGGACGGCCGGGCCCGAGCGGTTGGAGGGGCGTAAGGTTTTCCTCTCCGGACACGTCCGGAGCGCCGACGGGGACACGCTGCACGCCAGGGCCACCGGTGAGGACGGCGACGCGCTCGGGGACCCTAATTAGGGGGACGGAGACCCTCCCCCCCCCCCCCGCCCCGCCGTTGCCCTACCCAGTCAATGTGTGCCCCCCCCCCCCCCAATCTCCTCCAGGTCTCTTCATCCGGCCGGACCCCCCCAAGCAGGACACGCCGCGGGACGGTGGCCGGTAGCCGAACCCGGTCACCCCGTGCCCCCCCCCACCCCGGTGTCACACACACCCCTTGCCTCAGTTTCCCCAGTTGGGGAGGGGCCCCCCCCGGAGCATCAGAGCTGCTGTGGATCACCCCTCGTGTCCCTGGTGTTGCTGTGGGGCTCGATCACCCCCCCGGAGGGGTCACGGTGGGTGGGGGGGGGCTCAGGGACCCCTTTGGGACCCCCCCCCCAGGTTGCCCCCGGTGAGAGATGGGCGGGGTCAGGCGGTGATGGGGATGCGGTGGGCGGGGCTGCTGGGATGGGCGTGGTTGGTGGGCGGGGCCTGGGGTCTTCTCCGTTTTGGGGGGAGCACATGGGACGCGGGGCTGCGACCGGGGGACACGGGGGGGACACGGGGGGACACGGGGGTGCACCCCAGAGCCGGGGGGTCCCGTGGGGTCCCGTGGGTGCACCCCAGAGCCGGGGGGTCCCGTGGGTGCACCCCAGAGCCGGGTAAATCGGGGTGCCGAGGGGTCCCGGGGGCGCACCTCAGAGACGGGGGGGTCCCGGGGGTGCACCCCAGAGTCGGGGGGACCTGTGGGTGCACCCCAAAGCCGGGGGGTCCCGTGGGTGCTCCCCAAAGCCGGGTGGTGGGCTCCCGTGGGGTCTGTGGGTGCACCCCAGAACTGGGGGGATCCCGTGGGTGCACCCCAAAGCCAGGGGGGGTCCCATGGGTGCACCCCAGAGCCAGGTAAATCGGGGTCCCGGGGGGTCCTGTGGATGCACCCCAGAGCCGGGGGGGGTCCCGTGGGTTCTGTGGGTGCACCCTAAAGCCGGGGGGGGTCCTGTGGCTGCACCCCAGAGCCAGGTAAATCGGGGGTCCCGGGGGGTCCTGTGGGTGCACCCCAGAGCCAGGGGGATCCTGTGGGGTCTGTGGGTGCACCCCAGAGCCGGGGGGACCCGGGGGTGCACCCCAGAGCCAGGTAAATCGGGGTCCCGGGGGGTCCTGTGGGTGCACCCCAGAGCCGGGGTGGTCCCGTGGGGGTCTGTGGGTGCACCCCAGAGCTGGGGAGATCCCGTGGGTGCACCCCAGAGCCGGGCACATCGGGTTCCTGTGGGTGCACCCCCAAAGCCAGACACATCAAGGTATTGTGGGGGTGCCGTGGGTACACCCCAGAGCCATGGGGTGCCATGGGTGCACCCTAAAGCCGGGCACATCGGGGAGCTGTGGGGTGCTGTGGGTACACCCCAGAGCTGGGTGCACCCCAGAACCGGGCACACCCGGGAGCCATGGGGTGCCGTGGGTGCACCCCAAAGCCGGGGCACACGGGATCCGTGGGGTCCCGTGGGTGCACCCCAAATCCGGGCACACGGGATCCGTGGGGTCCCGTGGATGCACCCCACAGCCAGATGCACCCGGGAGCCGTGGGGTGCCGTGGGTGCACCCCAAAGCCAGGCACACGGGGTCCGTGGGGTCCCGTGGAGCCTGGGGGTGTCAGAGACCACTTGTGGGTCGTGGCCGTGGTGGCGGTGACCCCCCACGCCCCCCCGGTGCTTCTCCCGGTGTCCCCGGGGTCCCGGGGGCTGGGGGGTGCCCATCTCCCCCTGCCGCCCCTCCGTGCCTCAGTTTCCCCCCCAGCCGCGCCGTGGAAAGTCGGAAATTTCCAGTGCGTGGGGCCGGGGGGGCAGGATGCCGGGGGGGGGGGGGGCAGGATGCCGGGGGGGCCCCGGCGCCCTTATAACGCTCGGCCGCACCGCACGCGCCGCCGCCGCCGCCGCCATGCGAGGTAGGGCCCGGGGTGGGGGGCTGGGGGTGGGGGTCCTGTGGGGTGAAGTCTGGGGGAGCGGGGCTGGGAGGGGACGGGCGTGCAACGGAGGGGGGGAGCTGGCGGGGGTGCGTGTGCGGCTGGGCGCGCGTGTGTGCACGCGTGGGGGTGCGTGGAAGGGTGGGGGAACACAGGTGTGTGCGTGCGTGTGCAGGTGGGAGCACGAGGGCGTGTGCACGCGTGTGTGCAAGGGCGTGGGAGCACCTGGGGGTATGTACACGTGTGTGCAAGGCTGTGGGAGCATGTAGGGGTGTGCAGGCGTGTGTGCAAGGGCGTGAGAGGACGTGGGGGGGTGTGCAAGGCTGTGGGGGTATGTACGTGTGTGTGCAAGGGCGTGAGAGCACGCAGGGATGTGCACGCATGTGTGCAAGGCTGTGGGAGCATGTAGGGGTGTGCACGCGTGTGTGCAAGGGCGTGAGAGGACGTGGGGGGGTGTGCAAGGCTGTGGGGGTATGTGCGTGTGCGTGCAAGGGCGTGAGAGGACGTGGGGGGTGTGCAAGGCTGTGGGGGTATGTATGTGTGTGTGCAAGGGTGTGAGAGCACGCAGGGATGTGCACGCATGTGTGCAAGGCTGTGGGAGCACATGGGGGTACGTACATATGTGTGCAAGGCTGTGGGAGCATGTAGGGGTGTGCACGCGTGTGTGCAAGGCTGTGGGAGCACGTGGGGGTACGTACATATGTGTGCAAGGCTGTGGGAGCATGTAGGGGTGTGCACGCGTGTGTGCAAGGGTGTGAGAGGACGTGGGGGGTGTGCAAGGCTGTGGGGGGTATGTACGTGTGTGTGCAAGGGCGTGAGAGCACACAGGGATGTGCACGCATGTTTGGGAGGCTGTGGGAGCATGTAGGGGTGTGCACACGTGTGTGCAAGACTGTGGGAGCACATGAGGGTGTTCACGCGCGTGTGCAAGGCTGTGGGAGGACGTGGGGCTATGTACACGTGTGTGCAAGGCTGTGGGAGCACATGAGGGTGTGCACACGTGTGTGCAAGGCTGTGGGAGGACGTGGAGGTGTGCATGCGTGTGTGGGAGGCTGTGGGAGCATGTGGGGGTGTGCACGCGTGTTACGGCCTGCAGCTGCGTGTGCACGTGTGTTACGGCATGTGCATGCGTGTTACGGCCTGCAGCCGCATGTGCACGCATGTTACGGCCTGTAGCCGCGTGTGCACGCGTGTTACGGCCTGCAGCAGTGTGTGCACGCGTGTTACAGCCTGTAGCCGCGTGTGCACGCGTGTTACGGCCTGCAGCAGTGTGTGCACGCGTGTTATGGCCTGCGGTGGCGTGTGCACGCGTGTTACGGCCTGTGGCGGCGTGTGCACGCGTGTTACGGCATGTGCACGCGTGTTGCAGGGCTGTCGTACACGGCTCTGCGTGTCCGTGCAGCCAGGGGCGAGAGCGGAGCGTACACGCGTGTCCCGGCGCGTTGCCGCGCGTCCCGGCGGCGTCGGGTAGCCCCGGTGCCCTCCCCCGGTGCCCCCCCCCCCCCCCGGCACCCATGGGTGCCCCCCAGGTGCGCCCCTTAGATGTGGCCCGCCGGGGGGGGGGACGGCAGCTGCGCGGGGCTGGCGCAGGTGACACCGACGGGGACGCGCAGGTGGCCCCGCTCCCCCGCGGTCCTCCCCCCTGCCAGCTTTGGCACTGGGGAAACTGAGGCAGGGGGGCGGCACCCTTGGGTGCCGGGGTCTCCCCGTCCCCTGGGTGCCATGGCGTGTTGGCCGGTGCCGTGACGCCGCCGTCCTTGGCGTGTTTTGCCATGACGCCGCACCGGGAGGGGGGGTCCGGAGCAGCGGGTTGTCCCCCCCACCCCGGATACGGTGGGGTCTGTGGGTACCAGTGGGCGCCCGTGGGTGCTGGGGGGGGGGGGGATGATGGGTGTTTGGGGGTGCTGGGGGGGTGATGGGTGTTTGGGGGTGCTGGGGGGTGCTGGGAGGGGGCTGATGGGTGTTTGGGGGTGCTGGGGAATGCGGGGGGGTGCTGAGGGGTGCTGGGGGGGGTGCTGGGTGTTTGGGGGTGCTGGGGGGGTGCTGGAGGGGATGATGGGTGTTTGGGGGTGCTGGGGGGTGCTGGGAGGGGGCTGATGGGTGTTTGGGGGTGCGGGGGGGTGCTGGAGGGGATGATGGGTGTTTGGGGGTGCTGGGGGGTGCTGGGAGGGGGCTGATGGGTGTTTGGGGGTGCTGGGGGATGCGGGGGGGTGCTGAGGGGTGCTGGGGGAGATGATGGGTGTTTGGGGGTGCTGGGGGGGTGCTGGGAGGGGGATGATGGACGTTTGGGGGTGCTGGGGGGTGCTGGGAGGGGGGTGCTGGGTGTTTGGGGGTGCTGGGGGGTGCTGGGAGGGGGATGATGGACGTTTGGGGGTGCTGGGGGGTGCTGGGAGGGGGGTGCTGGGTGTTTGGGGGTGCTGAGGGGTGTTGGGGGGTGCTGGGGCAGATGATGGGTGTTTGGGGGTGCTGGGGGGTGCTGAGGGGTGCTGGGGGGGATGATGGGTGTTTGGGGATGCTGGGGGGTGCTGGGAGGGGGGGTGCTGGGTGTTTGGGGGTGCTGGGGGGTGCTGGGAGGGGGATGATGGGTGTTTGGGGGTGCTGTGAGGGGGGTGCTGGGTGTTTGGGGGTGCTGGGGGGTGCTGGGAGGGGGATGATGGGTGTTCATGGGTGCTGGCAGGTCCTGGGGGGTGCCCATGGGTGCTGGGGGGTGCCAGGGGCAGATAGTGGGTGCTGGTGGATGATGATGGGTGCTGGGGGGTGCTGGGGGGTAATGATGGGTGTTTGTGGGTGCCTGTGGGTGATGGTGGGTGCTGGGGGGGGATGATGGGTGTTGGTGGGTGCTGATGGGTGCTAGTGAGGCCGAGAGGGCCTGATGGGTGCTGGGGGGAGGATGATGGGTGCTGGGGGGGGATGATGGGTGCCCATGGGTGGCGGTGGGTGCTGCGGGGGGGAATGATGGGTGTTGGTGGGTGCTGATGGGTGCTGGTGAGGCCGAGAGGGCCTGGTGGGTGCCATGGGGCTGGTGGGTGCTGGGGGGAGGATGATGGGTGCTGGTGGGTGCTGGGTGGGGGGAGATGATGGGTGTTGGGGGTTGCTGGTGAGGCCAAGAGGTGCCAGTGGGTCTCAGTGGGTGCTGGGGGGGGATGATGGGTGCTGGTGGGAGCTGGGGGGTGCTGGGTGAGGCCAAGAGGGACCGGTGGGTGCCATGGGGCTGGTGGGTGCTGGGGGAGGGGGAGGTGATGGGTGTTTGTGGGTGCTGGTGAGGCTGAGAGGTCCCAGTGGGTCTTGGTGGGTGCTGGGGGGAGGATGATGGGTGCTGGGGGGTGCTGGGGGGTGCTGGTGAGGCTGAGAGGTCCCGGTGGGTGCCCGTGGGGCTGGGGGATGCTGGGGGGGTGCTGGAGGGCAACGATGGGTGTTCATGGGTGCCCCAGGGGCTGGTGGGTGCCGTGGGGCTGACGGATGCCGGCGGGTGCCCGCGGGGGCCGGCGGGTGCTGACGTGTCCTCGTGGGTGCCGGCGGGCGCCGGGGGGTCCCGTCGGGTGCCAACGCCGGCAGCGGCGCGGGTGGGTGCCGTGGGAGCGTCGGGCGGGGGTGGGTGGCGTGGGGCCGCGCCGAGAGACCTCGTCGACCTCTCGCCGCCGGTTCCCGGCAGGAGCGGCACCCGAAAGCGGCGCTTCCTGGCAGCCGCCGTTGACTAATGCGGGTATCGGGGTGCGGGGCTGACTCAACGCCCCCAATTCCCAGGGCCCCCTTCCCCCCCGCGGGCCGGTGGGGCCACCGGGGGTCCCCGGTGCCCGGTTGCCGGATGCGAGGGCGGTCGCCGGGCCCCAAAACTGGGGGCGGGTGGAAAAAGCCGACGAAGCGGATTCGGGCCCCGGGGAGGAAGAAGTGCGGGCGCGTGTACACGCGTGTACACGCGTGTGAAGGACCGGCCGCACGCGTGCACCGGCGTGCGAGGGGCGCGAGGGCATCGCCGGGCGCCGTCCAGCCTGTGCGAGCGTGCCGGAGCGTGCCGGGAGCGTGCAAGAGCGTGCCGGAGCGTGCGCCGGTGGGGGCAAGCACACGTGAGCGTGCACCCGCATTTGCACACGTGCGGGAATGCGTGCAGCGGGCTGCCGGAGCGTGGTACCCGGGATGCGGTGTCCCCACCCCAGTGTCCCCAGCCCTCGTGTCCCCAGCCCTGTGTCCCCAGCCGTGTCCCCATCCCTGGTGTCCCCAGCCCTGTGTCCCCATCCCCGCTGTCCCCATCCCCAGTGTCCCCAGTCCTGTGTCCCCAGCCCTTGTGTCCCCAGCCCTGTGTCCCCAGCCCTGGTGTCCCCATCCCCAGTGTCCCCAGCCCTGTGTCCCCAGCCCCGCTGTCCCCAGCCCTGGTGTCCCCAGCCCCCGTGTCCCCCACTCTCATGGCTCTGGTGCCCCCTGACCACTCCCCATGGTCCCCTGCCCAACGGTGCCGTGCCTGGGCTGTACTGGGCTGTACTGGGTTGTACCGGGCGATGCTGGGGCGATGCTGTGCTGTACCAGGCTGTGCCGGGCTGTACTAGGCAATACCAGGCTGTGCCAGGCTGTACCGGGCTGTACTGGGCTGTACTGGGCGATGCTGGGGCGATGCTGTGCTGTACCGGGCTGTACTAGGCAATACCAGGCTGTGCCAGGCTGTACTGGGCTGTGCCGGCCTGTACTGGGCAATGCTGGGGTGATGCTGTGCTGTGCTGGGCTGTACTGGGCTGTATCGGGCTGTACTGGGAGATGCCGTGCTGGGCCGTACCGGGCTGTACCGGGCGATGCCGTGCCGGGCTGTGCCGGGCTCTACCGAGCTGTACTGGGAGATGCCGTGCTGGGCTGTACCGGGCTGTACCGGGCGATGCCGTGCCGGGCTGTGCCGGGCTCTACCGAGCTGTACTGGGAGATGCCGTGCCGGGCTGTACCGGGCTGTACCGGGCGATGCCGTGCTGGGCTGTACCAGGCTGTACTGAGCTGTACCGGGTGATGCCGTGCCGGGCCGTACTGGGCTGTACCGGGCGATGCTGTGCTGGGCTGTACCAGGCTGTGCTGGGCTGTACCAGGCTGTACCGAGCTGTACCGGGTGATGCCGTGCCAGGCCGTACCGGGCTGTACCGGGCGATGCCGTGCTGGGCTGTACCAGGCTGTACCGAGCTGTACCGGGTGATGCCGTGCCGGGCCGTACCGGGCTGTACTGGGCGATGCTGTGCTGGGCTGTACCAGGCTGTGCTGGGCTGTACCAGGCTGTACCGAGCTGTACCGGGCGATGCCGTGCCGGGCCGTACCGGGCGATGCCGGGGCGATGCTGGGCGCCTTCCTGCGAGGTGGGGCCGCGTCCCAGTTGTGGCTTCACCAGCGCTCGCTGCCGCTGCGGTTTCGGCAGCCCCTGGCGTCCCTCAGGGCCCACCCTGAGCGGGGGCGGCAAGGGGACGCCCGGGGGGCACCCAGGGGGCACCCGCCGGCTCCGGGGGGCACCCAGGGGCTCTGGGAGGGTACCCGCAGGCTCCTGGGGGGCACGCACTGGTTCTGTGGGACACCCACAGACTCTGGGGGGCACCAATGGGCTCCTGGGGGGCACCCATGGCCTTTGGGGGGGGACCCATGGGCTCTGGGGGGGCCACCTGAGCTCGTCGGGGACGTGGGAGGCTCCCACTGGTGTCACAGGAGCCCGTGGGGTCCCGGTGAGGACGTGGGTGGCAGACGTGGTCCCCGAGGGGACACCCAGTCCTGTGGGGCCCTCAGGAACCCCTGGGGTGACATGGGGGTCCCCGAGGGGACACCCAGTCCTGTGGGGCCCTCAGGAGCCCCTGGGGTGACATGGGGACCCCCGAGGGACGTTGGAGCCCCCAACCCCAGGGGGACGTGACCCCGTGTGGTGACACATGAACCCACGGGGACACACGGTCCCCCACGAACCCTGGGGCGGGGCGGGTGGGGGGGGGCATGGGAGGACATGGGGGGCACACAGGGGCCCACAGGTGCCACGGGAGGGGCTGTGACCCCCCCCGGGCCCCCCTCGGCACGGGGTCCACGCCGTCCCTCCCACCCGCAGCCCACATCGAGGTGATCCCCTGCAAGATCTGTGGGGACAAGTCCTCGGGGATCCACTACGGCGTCATCACCTGCGAGGGTTGCAAGGTGGGGGGGGGCTGGGGGGCGCCGGGGGGGCTCGGTGGGGCTTGGGAGGTCTGGGAGGACCGGGGGGACCAGGGGATGCCGGGTGGGCTGGGGTGCAGGGGCGCCAGGGGGGACTGGGGCGTGCTGGGGAGTGCTGGGGGGTTCCAGGGTGTGCTGGGGGGGCAGGGTGCACTGGGAGGGGGGGTCACAGTGCCTTAGTGGGGGGTGTCAGGGGTGCCGGGGGGTAGCAGGGGGGTACTGGGGGGTATGAGGGAGGCACTGAGGGGGCCCGACGGGGCGAGGGGTTACTGGGGGGTACCAGGGGATGCTGAGAATGCGGGGGGCTGCTGGATGGGCCAGGATGCAGGGATGCTGTGGGATACTGGGAGGGTACCGGGAGGGTACCAGGGGACACGTGGGGATACTGGGGGGTACGGGGGGGGTACTGGGGGGCCTGGGGGGCTGGAGGTTACTGGGGGGGTACCAGGGGATGCTGAGAATGCGGGGGGCTGCTGGATGGGCCAGGATGCAGGGATGCTGTGGGATACTGGGAGGGTACCGGGAGGGTACCAGGGGACACGTGGGGATACTGGGGGGTACCGGGAGGGCCCGGGGGGGTACCGGGGGGCCGGAGGTTACTGGGGAGGTACCAGGGGATGCCGAGAATGCCACTGGGTGCCAGATGGGCCGGGATGCTGGGGGATACCGGGAGGGTACCAGGGTATACTGGGAGGGTACCAGGGGACACGGGGTGGTACCGGGAGGTACCGGGGGGGTACCGGGTGGGCCGTGGGTGACCCCTGGGGCAGGGCTTTTTCCGGCGCAGCCAGCAGAGCAGCCTGAGCTACGCCTGCAGCCGGGGGCAGAACTGCCCCATCGACCGCGCCAGCCGCAACCGCTGCCAGCACTGCCGCCTGCAGAAGTGCCTGCGGCTCGGCATGTCCCGCGACGGTGCGTCCGGGGGGGGTGGGTGTGTGGGGGCGTCCCACACCGGGGGGGGCACCCTCTGCACGCACCCCCCCCCCCCCCCCCACTACGCCTCCCCCCTCCCCACACCCGGGGGCAGCCCCGCGTTTGGGTGCATCCTCCGCCCCACAGTTGTGCGCCCCCCTCCCCGCCCCCCCGGCCCCGTTCCCCCCGGCCGGTGCCCACGGGGTGGGGTGGGGGGGGGGCCCTCGGTGTCCCCGGGAGGAAGCGGAGCGGCCGTGGGTGCGCCCGGAGGCGGGGTGGGGGGGCCCACGGCACACGCGTGGGGCCGGAAAGCTCCAGGGCTATGTAGGTCGCGGCGGGGGGTGGGGGGGGTGGAGGGGGGGACTGGTGCACGTACACGCGTGTCCCACGCGTGTCCCCAGCGCCACGCGTGTCCCCGCAGCCGTCAAGTTCGGGCGCATGTCCAAGAAGCAGCGGGACCGGTTGCGGGCCGAGGCTCAGCAGCTGCAGGCGGAGGGGGGGGTGTCCCCGGGGGGGTCCCCGGGGGTTGCCGAGGTCCCCCGGGGGCTGCCTGGCTGCCGGGGCCACCCGCCGAGCCGCACCCCGGGGTGCCCCGGCCCCCGGCCCGGAGGGACGGAGGGGAGAGCGGGTGCTGCGGCGGAGGTGGGGGGCACCCAGCGGGGGCCGGAGGGGGATGGCCCCCCCTTGTACCCCCAACCCGATGTCGGCTGCCTCCTGGAGACACCCGTGTCCTGCAGCGTGGAGATCGGTGAGTGGTGGGTGCCACGTGCTAGTGGGAGTGGGCGCTGTCACCCATGGGTGCTCGGTAGTGGTGGGAGCTGGCTCCATCACCCATGGGTGCTTGGGGGGAATGGGAGCTGGCTTTGTCACCCATGGGTGCTTGGTGGTGGTGGTGGGACCCTTCCCCGTCACCCATGGGTGCTGGATGGTGCTGGGACCCTGCCTTGTCACCCATGGGTGCTGGATGGTGATGGAGCTGGCTCCAACACCCATGGGTGCTGGATGGTGATGGGACCCTGCCCCGTCACCCATGGGTGCTGGATGGTGCTGGGACCCTGCCTTGTCACCCATGGGTGCTGGATGGCGATGGAAGCTGGCTCCAACACCCATGGGTGCTGGATGGCGATGGGACCCTGCCCCGTCACCCATGGGTGCTGGATGGTGCTGGGACCCTGCCTTGTCACCCATGGGTGCTGGATGGCGATGGAAGCTGGCTCCAACACCCATGGGTGCTGGATGGCGATGGGACCCTGCCCCGTCACCCATGGGTGCTGGATGGCGATGGAAGCTGGCTCCAACACCCATGGGTGCTGGACGGCGATGGGACCCTGTCCCGTCACCCATGGGTGCTGGATGGCGATGGAAGCTGGCTCCAACACCCATGGGTGCTGGACGGCGATGGGACCCTGCCCCATCACCCATGGGTGCTGGATGGCGATGGAAGCTGGCTCCAACACCCATGGGTGCTGGATGGCGATGGGACCCTGCCCCGTCACCCATGGGTGCTGGATGGTGATGGAGCTGGCTCCAACACCCATGGGTGCTGGATGGTGCTGGGACCCTGCCTTGTCACCCATGGGTGCTGGATGGTGATGGGGCTGGCCCATGGGTGACACGGGCAAGGTCTGGCTGCCCCGCCCCCGCCCCCCCGTGTCCCCATGTCCCCTTGTCCCCAGAGCACCTCACCCAGAACGTGCTCAAGTCCCACCGGGACACGTGCCAGCTCCGCGCCGAGGACCTGGAGCGCCGGGACACCTTCTCCCGCGAGGAGATCTGCGCCTACCAGGGCAAGGTGAGGCCGTGGCGGGGACCCCCTCCC
>CM050680.1:0-191091 GCA_027574665.1 Rhynochetos jubatus | reverse complement strand
ATCCAGCCCGGCCTGTAGCGGAGCACCCGGACCCCCCCCCCCCCCCCAAAAAATCAATCAACCCCCAGCCCACCCCCACTCCCAGCACCCCCCCAGCGCAGCCGGCAGCGCTGGGGGGGGGGGGCCGGGAGGGGGATGTGGTCAGTTATCAGCAGCGAGAGGAAACCGGCTCCGGCCACAGAGCTCAGCCCCCGCCCTCCCCCCCGGCCGGGGACAGAAATCACTTCCCAGGCTGCCCCCCCCCGGCCCCAAAGTGCCCCCCCAGCCCCCCCCCCAGCCCCCCTACCAGGTGGGGCGAAGCCCGGCGCCTTGATCTTGCAGCGGTAGGGGCGGCTGCTGCCGTCCGAGACCAGGTACACCCCGAATTCACCCTGCGGGGACACGGGGGGGTTGGGGACACCGGGAAATGATCGGGGACACAGAGCAGGGGGTTGGGGACACAGAGAAGGGGGTTGGGGACACCGCGGAGGGGGCTGGGGCAACAGAAGGGGGTTGGGGACACCGAGAAGGGGCTTGGGGACACTGAGAAGGGGCGTGGGGACACTGAGAAGGGGCATGGGGACACTGGGAAATGGTTGGGGACACAGAGAAGGGGCTTGGGGACACTGGGAAAGGGTCGGGGACATAGGGAAGGGGGCTGGGGACACCGCGGAGGGGGCTGGGGACACCAGGGAGGGGCTTGGGGACACTGGGAAAGGGTCGGGGACACCGAAAACGGGCTTGGGACACAGAGAAGGGGGCTGGGGACACCAGGGAGGGGCTTGGGGACACTGGGAAAGGGTCGGGGACACCGGAAAAGGGGCTTGGGACACAGAGAAGGGGGCTGGGGACACCAGGGAGGGGCTTGGGGACACTGGGAAAGGGTCGGGGACACCGGGAAAGGGGCTTGGGGACACAGAGAAGGGGGCTGGGGACACCAGGGAGGGGCTTGGGGACACTGGGAAAGGGTCGGGGACACCGGGAAAGGGGATTGGGGACACCGGGAAAGGGGTTGGGGACACCGGGAAAGGGTCGGGGACACCGGGGAGGGGGGTTGGGGACACCAGGAAAGGGTCGGGGACACCAGGGAGGGGGGTTGGGGACACCAGGGAGTGGCCAAGGGTCTGTCCCAGGGGCAGCATCTGGTCCCCAAACTCCCTCTGGGGTGACAGCACAGCCCCCCCCCCCGCTCCCCCCCACCGGGTGACGTCCCCAGGGGTGGCAGCAGGACACCCCGTCCCCGCGAGGTGGCACCTTGGGGGCCTCGATGGCCGTGTAGGTGGCCCCGGGGGGCACCTGGTAGCCCTCCGTGTAGAGCTTGAAGTGGTGGATCAGCGACTCCATGGAGCTCTGCGGGGGCGGGGGGGGGACACGGACACCGTCACCCACGGGGGGGGGGGGCACATCCCCCGCCCGCGGTGGCACGGAGCGTGGGAACGGGGCGGTGGCCACGTCCGCAGGGCCACTAGCCACAGCGAGGGCTGGGGGTGGTGAGGGTGGGCAGACACCCACCCCCATCCCACCCCGGCTACGGGGACACCCCCCCCCCCCCCAGCCTCTGAGACCCCCTCCCATGGCCCCCCCAGTCCCCAGGGACCCCCTTCCCATCCCCCACTGGCCCCAGCGACCCCCTCCCATGGCCCCCGCACTCCCCACCGACCCCGGGGACCCCCCCCACTCCCCTTGGCCGCGGGGACCCCCACCCCCAGCCCCCCACCCCCTCCCCCGGGGCCGCAGGGCTCAGAGCGGCTGCAGCAGGCAGCCCACCCCCCCAAAAAGCCCCCCTAGGGCAAGCACGTCCCATTCACTGGTGGGGCAGCGGGGCTGGGGAGGGGGCAGCGGGGCTGGGGAGGGGGCAGCGGGGCTGAGGGAGGGGGCAGCGAGGCTGAGGGAGGGGGGGGAGCGGGGTTGAGGGGGGGGCAGCAAGGTTGGGGGGGCAATGAGGTTGGGGGGGGGGCAGCGGGGCTGGGGAGGGGACAGCGGGGTTGAGGGAGCGGGGCAGCGGGTTGGGGAGGGGGCAGCGGGGTTGAGGGGGGGGCAGCGAGGCTGGGGAGGGGGCAGTGAGGTTGGGGGGGGGCAGCGAGGCTGGGGAAGGGGCAGCAAAGCTGGGGAGAGGGCAATGAGGTTGAGGGGGGGGCAGCGAGGCTGGGGAGGGGGCAGCGGGGTTGGGGAGGGGGCAGCGGGGTTGAGGGGGGGGCAGCGAGGCTGGGGAGGGGGCAGTGAGGTTGAGGAGGGGGCAGTGAGGTTGAGGGGGGGGCAGCGAGGTTGAGGGAGCGGGCAGCGGGGTTGGGGGGGGGGCAGCGGGGTTGAGGGGGGGGCAGCGGGGTTGGGGAGGGGGCAGCGGGGTTGGGGAGGGGGCAGCGGGATTGAGGGGGGGGCAGCGGGATTGAGGGGGGGGCAGCGGGGTTGAGGGGGGGGCAGCGAGGCTGAGGGGGGGGCAGCGAGGCTGGGGAGGGGGCAGCGGGGTTGAGGGGGGGGCAGCGGGGTTGGGGAGGGGGCAGTGAGGTTGGTGGGGGCAGCGAGGCTGGGGAGAGGGCAGCGGGATTGAGGGGGGGGCGCAGCGGGGTTGAAGGGGGGGCAGCGAGGCTGGGGAGGGGGCAGCGCAACGGGGTTGGGGAGGGTGTGCAGCGGGGTTGAGGGGGGTGCGCAGCGGGGCCGGGGGGGTCGGACCCCGCTCTGACCTTCATCTCGGCCCGTTTCGGGGGGGGACACCTTGGCGTCGTCCACCCTGACCTCCCCCGGGGGCATCTTGTTGAGGCACTGGAGGATGATGCGCAGCGACTGGCGCATCTCTTCCACCCGGCACAGGTACCTGCGGGGGAGACACCCCCACCCCCCCAAACCCCGCTCACGAGCCGCTCCCCCCAACCCCAGCGGGGAGGCGCAGCCCCCCCCCCCAACCCCGGGGAGGGGGCCGGGGGGTACCGGTCGTAGCAGTCGCCGCGGGAACCGATGGGGACGTCGAAGTCCACTTGGTCGTAGACGTCGTAGGGCTGGGTCTTGCGCAGGTCCCAGTGGATCCCGGAGCCGCGGAGCATCACGCCGCTGCGGGGGGGGGGGGGGGGGCGGGGGGGTGTGTGTGAGCCCCACGTCGACCCCCGTGCCCCCCCGTCTCCTCCCAGCCCCACCTGAAGCCGTAGTTGAGCGCCTCCTCGGCCGAGATCACCCCGATATCGACCGTCCGGTTCTTCCAGATGCGGTTGTTGGTGAGCATCTGCGGGAGGGGGAGGGGCGGGGGGGTCACCTCGGCAGCCCCCCCCCATCCCCTGCACCCCAATAACCCCCCCGTCAGCCCCACCGCACCCCAATAACCCCCCGCCGTACCCCCAGTGGCTCCCAGCACTATGGGCACCCCAACAGCCCCACCACCACAGCCCCACAATGACCCCCCACAGCACCCCACTAGCCCCCCAGCCCCACAGCACCCCCCTGGCACCCCAATGACCCCCCCAGTCCCGTGGCACCCCCATGGCATCCCAATAACGTCCCAGCCCCACTGTGCCCCCAATGGCTCCCAGCACTATGGGCACCCCAATGATCCCCCCAGCCCCATGGCACCCCGATAACCCCCCCCATGGCACCCCCAATGACTCCCAACCCTACAAGCACCCCGATAACCCCCCCCATGGCACCTCCAATTACTCCCAGCCCCATGGGCACCCCGATAAGCCCCCCCACAGCACCCCCAATGACTCCCAATTCTAGGGGCACCCCGATAACCCCCCCCACGGCACCCCCAATGACTCCCAACCCTACGGACACCCCAATAACCCCCCCCACGGCACCCCCAATGACTCCCAACCCTACGAGCACCCCGATAACCCCTCCCACGGCACCCCCAATGACTCCCAACCCTACGGACACCCCAATAACCCCCCCCAAGGCACCCCCAATGACTCCCAACCCCATGGGCACCCCGATAAGCCCCCCCACGGCACCCCCAATGACTCCCAGCCCCACGGGCACCCCAATAACCCCCCCCACGGCACCCCCAATGACTCCCAGCCCCACGGGCACCCCAATAACCCCCCCCACGGCACCCCCAATGATTCCCAACCCTACAAGCACCCCGATAACCCCTCCCACAGCACCCCCAATGACTCCCAACCCTACGGACACCCCAATAACCTCCCTCACGGCACCCCCAGTGACTCCCAACCCTACAGGCACCCCAATAACCTCCCTCACGGCACCCCCAGTGACTCCCAACCCTACAGACACCCCGACAGGGGCAAGACCCCCGCCGGGGGGGCCGCGCTGGGAGGCGGGGGCTCACCTCCTCCACCTCGTCGATGCGGATGGAAAAGTTCTTCACGAACTCGTAGATGTCGTCCATCAGCCCCAGGGCAGATCCTGCGCCGGGGGGGCGGGGGGGGGGGGGGAGACAGGGGCTGAGACGGGGCCGGGGTGTGTGGGGGGGGGGTCACCGGAGGGACCCACGGCCAAGCGCCCACCCTCACCTGGTGCACCCCGCCGGGCCGGACGTAGGCGGCGTGCATCCGCGCTCCGGAGACGCGCTCGTAGAACTCGAACATCTGCGGGGAGGGAGGAGACGGTTCCGGATCCCAACGCCCCCCCCCTCCAACCCCCCCCGGCGTCCCCCTCCCCGTCCCGCTACCTTCTCCCTCTCCTCGAACATCCAGAAAAAGGGGGTCATGGCGCCGATGTCCAGCGCGTGCGTCGTCACCGCCATGATGTGGTTCAGCAGGCGCGTGATCTCCGCGAACAGCACTTGGGGGGGGGGGGGCGGGAAGTGGGGATGGGGGTGAGCACCTCCGGGTCTGAGCCCCACACCCCCACCCCGGGAGGGGTTTTCCTGCCTCTGGGATGGGAAACGGAGCCCCTCACGCCCAAGACGGGGGAGCAGGGAGGGACCCCCAACGCACCCAAGGCAGGGAAGCTGCGGGGGGACCCCAAGACGGGGGAGCCGGGGGCACCCCCAAGGTGGGGGAGCTAGGGGGCACCCCAGGGAGACCCCAAGCCAGGGAGACCCCAAGCCAGGGGAGCCAGGGAGAGCCCACCACCCCTCAAGACAAGGAAGCTGGGGGGTCCCCCAAGACAGGGAAGCCAGGGGGACCCCCAGAGTGGGGAAGCCAGGGGGCACCCCACCACACCCCAAGGCAGGGGAGCTGGGGGGACCCCACTACCCCCAAGATGAGGAAGCTGGGGGGTCCCCCAAGACAGGGAAGCCAGGGGGCACCCCACCACCCCCAAATTGGGGAGACCCCAAGACAGGGAAGCCAGGGGGACCCCCAAGGCAGGGAAACTGGGAGGCACCTCATCACCCCCAAACTGGGGAAGCTGGGGGGTCCCCCAAGACAGGGAAGCTGGGGGGCACCCCACCACCCCCAAGCTGGGGAGACCCCAAGACAGGGAAGCCAGGGAGACCCCCAAGGCAGGGAAGCCGGGGGGGCACCCCACCACCCCCAAGCTGGGGGGTCCCCCAAGACAGGGAAGCTGGGGGGCACCCCACCACCCCCAAGCTGGGGAGACCCCAAGACAAGGAAGCCGGGGGGCACCCCACCACCCCCAAGCTGAGGAAGCTGGGGGGTCCCCCAAGACAGGGAAGCTGGGGGGCACCCCACCACCCCCAAGACAGGGGAGCCGGGGGGGTCCCACACCACCCCCAGGCCGGGTTGACCTGGCGGACGGGGGTGTGGGACAGGGGTTGGGGGTGCGGCGCCGTCACTCACCGCGGATCCACTGGGCCCGGGGGGGCGGGCGGATGTTGAGCAGCTTTTCCACGGCCAGGGCATACGCCTGCTCGTTGCACATCATGGACACGTAGTCCAGGCGGTCAAAATACGGCAGCGCCTGCCCGGCAGAACGGTCACCACAGCCCTGGGGCGGGGGGGGCTACCAGCCACAGCACCGCCCCCCCCCCGGGGCCGTTCCAGTCCCCCCACGCCCCCCACCCAAGCAAACCCATCGCCCCTCCGCGATGCCACGCGCCCCGCCTGGACACCCCCACCGGTGACCCTCACCCCCGGAGTTGGTGGGTGGGTGGGGTGGAGGGGGGGGTCCCCGTTGCCAGCCCCTACCTGGAGGTAGGTCTTGTACTCGATGAGCTTCTCGGTGCCGCGGTGCAGGAGGCCGATGTGGGGGTCGCACCGCTTCACCGTCTCCCCGCTGAGCTCCATGACGAGGCGCAGCACCCCGTGGGCAGCCGGGTGTTGGGGTCCGAAATTGATGGTCAAACTCGAGACCTTCTTGTGAGCCGGAGGGTCCTTGTCTGCGCCCGCAAACCGGGGAGGGAGTCGCCCACCCGCCCCCACGTGTCCCCCCCACCGCCCCCCGAGCGCCCTCGGCCTCTCCCGGCAGCAGCATCGCGGCGTCCCGGCTGCCGGCTCCGGCCTCAGGCCAAGGCGAGACCCCCCCCCTGGGACAGGCCATAGGGGCTCCAGCACCTCCTGGGGGGCTCTGGGGGCTCCTGGGGGGCTCTGCTTGCACAGCTGCTCCTCCCAGGGTCGGGGGGGGAGCAAGGTGGCTGCATGATGCTCTTAGACACCCACCCCACTGACCCCCACAGCACCCAGGGGACACCCAGGGGACCCCCAGGGGACCAAGGCAGCCCGGAGCACCCGCTGAGTCCTTGCTGGGCACCCACTGAGCCCCAGGCTGGCCCCAGGCACCCACCAAGCAGCACCCCTGGGTGCCCTAGGGCACCCCCACAGCACCCAGGGGACCAAGGCAGCCCCGAGCACCCACTGAGTCCTCACTGGGCACCCACCAAGCAGCATCCCTGGGTGCCCCAGGGCACCCCCACAGCACCCAGGGGACACCCAAGGGACCAAGGCAGCCCCGAGCACCCACTGAGTCCTCGCTGGGCACCCACTGAGCCCCAGGCTGGCCTCAGGCACCCACCAAGCAGCACCCCTGGGTGCCCAGGACACCCCCACAGAACCCACTGGGCCCCCACGGGTGCCTCCTGGGCCCTGGCTGGCACCCAAAGAGCCCCAGACTGACCCAGAGCACCCCACTGCCCCACGTAACTCCCCACCCACCCCCCAGGGGGGGCACCCACAGGGACCCCAACGAGCCCCAGTCTGGCTCTGGACCCCACTGAGCACCCCCCCAAGGGCCCCCCCCAAACCCCCTCATGGCTGGCTCGGGGCCCCCCCAAGGGGCACCCAAGACCCCTCCCAAGGGCCCCCAACACGTTTTCGGTGCCCCCGTGTCCCTCCGGGGCCTCCCCGCGGCCTCAGGGCCCCCGACACCCTCCTAGAGCCCCGATCTCCCCCTTCCAGGGCCCCCCCCGGGGTCTCGGCCCCCCCGGCCCGGCCGCTGACGCCCCCCTCCCGCCGCCCCTCACCGTTCCACGGCGGCGGCACCCACTTCTCCGTGTCCTTGCTCGGGTACATGACGGCACCGGCGAACTGCTGGGCCCACTCCACATCGGGCTGCCACTGCCGCGCGGCCCTGCGGGACGGGACGGGCCGGGCCGTGAGGGGGGAACCGGGACCGGGACCAGGACCGGGAAGGGGCCCGGGACCGGGAAGGGGCCCAGGCCCAGCCGCCGCCCCAAACGCCAGACCTGGCCTCCCAACACCACCCCCGGCCCCGGCTCCCCGCCGCTCTCACCGGGCCGGGGCCAGGCCCAGCCGCGCCACCGCCGCCGTCCGCAACCCCGAAGGTGCCCGCAGCCTCCCCAGCGCCCGTAGCGCCGCCATCTTGCCCTTGGCACTGCGCACGCGTGGCCCCGCCCGCACGGCGGCGGAGGGGCGGGGTCAGGCGCCACCATTGGGCAGTTCCGCCGCCATATTGACTAAGGGAAACATCTGTGAAACGGGCGCTGGGGGCGCCGCCATCTTTGTGTCGGGCAGAGGCTGGCTGAGGGACGGGAGGATGACAGAGATGACAGGGATGGGGACAGGGGGGACAGGGGGGACGGAGGGGACAGGGATGGGGACAGAGGGGACAGGGATGGGGATGGAGGGGACAGGGGGGACAGGGATGGGGATGGAGGGGACAGGGAAGCAGATGGAGGGGACAGAGGGGACAGGGATGGGGACAAGGACAGGGATGGGGACAGAGGGGACAGGGGGGACAGGGATGGGGACAGAGGGGACAGGGATGGGGACAGAGGGGACGGGGGGGACAGGGATGGGGACAGAGGGGACAGGGGGGACAGGGGGGACAGGGATGGGGACAGAGGGGACAGGGATGGGGACAGAGGGGACAGGGGGGACAGGGATGGGGACAGGGGGGACAGAGGGGACAGGGGGGACAGGGATGGGGACAGGGGGGACAGAGGGGACAGAGGGGACAGGGATGGGGACAGAGGGGACGGGGGGGGGGGGACAGGGGATGGGGACAGAGGGGACAGGGATGGGGACAGAGGGGACAGGGATGGGGACAAGGACAAGGAGAGGGGAGGGAGGGGACAGGGATGGGGACAGAGGGGACAGGGAAGCAGATGGAGGGGACAGAGGGGACAGGGATGGGGACAGAGGGGACAGGGAAGCAGATGGAGGGGACAGAGGGGACAGGGATGGGGACAGAGGGGACAGGGAAGCAGATGGAGGGGACAGGGATGGGGACAGGGATGGGGACAGGGGGGACAGGGATGGGGACGGAGGGGACAGGGATGGGGACAAGGACAGGGATGGGGACAAGGACAGGGAGAGGGGAGGGAGGGGACAGGGGGGGCAGGATGCCCCGGGGTGTCCCGGGATGCTGGGGGGTCACATGTGTCCCCAGACCCCCCCGGCTCGGGGGCCGCTGCAGCCGCAGGTGGCCCCTGTCCCCTGCTGTGACACCGGCGGTGTCCCCTGCGGGCGCTGGGGGCGCAGGGGAGGGGTACCAGGGTGCCACGCGGGGCCCAAAATCGCCCCGTGCCCACCCTGGCGAAGCTGCACCCCCAGCCCCCCCCCCCCCCCCCCGACACGCCCCCCCGGGGGTCACGCTGGCTCCCGCGGCCTCGCCCTGCGTCACCATCCGCGGTGACGTCAGCGGCTGCCCGGCCCCACGTCACGGCAGTTCCCGGCCGCGGGGTGACGCTGCCCAGATGTTGGCAGCTGGGCACAGCCCCCCCCCCACTGCGACACCCCCCCCCCCCCCCCCCCCGGCACAGGGCCACGCTGCTGCGGCTGGATCCGGCCCTGGGCGGGGGGGCTGAGCCAGGAGGAGCCCCCCCACCCCCCCGCACTGAGCCCCTGCCAGCACCCAAGGGTGCCCCACCGCCCCGCCCCCTGATCCGGGGGGTACTGGGGGGGGATGCTGGGACTGGGGATACTGGGGATACTGGGGGGGGAGGGATGCTGGGACTGGGGATACTGGGGTGAGGGATACTGGAGATACTGGGGGGGAGGGATGCTGGGACTGGGGATACTGGGGTGAGGGATACTGGAGATACTGGGGGGAGGGATGCTGGGACTGGGGATACTGGGGTGAGGGATACTGGAGATACTGGGGGGGAGGGATGCTGGGACTGGGGATACTGGGGTGAGGGATACTGGAGATACTGGGGGGGAGGGATGCTGGGACTGGGGATACTGGGGTGAGGGATACTGGAGATACTGGGGGTGAGGGATACTGGGACTGGGGATACTGGGGTGAGGGATACTGGAGATACTGGGGGGGAGGGATGCTGGGACTGGGGATACTGGGGTGAGGGATACTGGAGATACTGGGGGGGAGGGATACTGGGACTGGGGATACTGGGGTGAGGGATACTGGAGATACTGGGGGGGAGGGATGCTGGGACTGGGGATACTGGGGTGAGGGATACTGGAGATACTGGGGGGAGGGATGCTGGGACTGGGGATACTGGGGTGAGGGATACTGGAGATACTGGGGGGGAGGGATGCTGGGACTGGGGATACTGGGAGGGAGGGACACTGGGGTCAGGGATAGTGGGGGTGGGGGATACTGGAGATACTGGGGGTGAGGGGTACTGGGGTGAGGGATACCGGAGATACTGGGTGGGCGAGAGATGCTGGAAATGGGGATACTGGAGTTGGGGGATACTGGGGGTGAGGGATGCTGGGGTGAAGGATACTGGGGTGAGGGATACTGGAGCTGGGGGATACTGGGGGTGAGGGATACTGGGGTGAGGGATACTGGAGATACTGGGGGATACTGGGGGTGAGGGATACTGGGGTGAGGGATACTGGAGATACTGGGGGTGAGGGATACTGGGGTGAGGGATACTGGAGCTGGGGGATACTGGAGCTGGGGATGCTGGCGTTAGGGGGATGCTGGAGCCGGCAGGTGCCGAAGGTGGCGGATGCCGGAGGTGGCGGATGTCGGCCAGAGCAGATGTCGGATCCCAGGGACGCTGACCGTGCCGGATGCCGGCGCCGGCGGACGCTGACCGTGCCGGATGCCGGAGCCGGCAGACGCTGACCGTGCCGGATGCCGGAGCCGGCGGGTGCCGCTGCCCATGGGACGCCGGCTCCGGCGGACGCTGACCGTGGCAGACGCTGGAGCCTGGCGGATGCCGCGTGTGCCGGCGGCGGCAGGTGCCAGGGCCGCGGTGGGCTCCGGGTGGGCTCCGCGCTCCGGCGGCGGCACCGTCCCGGGCTCGGGGGGGTGCCGGGGACGTGCCGGCCCAGCCAGGCCGGGCTGCGGTGCCGGAGGGGGGGGTCCCATGGGTGCTGCCGGCACAGAGGCCCTTTGTGCGGCGGCGCTGGGGCCGCGTCACCCTGTTGTTGTCCCCGGGGACGGCGGGGATGGCACCGGCACCGGCACCGGGCCGTGCCGGGCACCCCGAAGCCGGGGGGCGCCGGGGGGTGCCGGGGCAGGAAGGGCGGCCGGGCCCGATCCCCCGTTCCCAGAAGGGAGGAAGCAGGATGCGACCCGTGTCCTGCCCGGGCGGGAGGTGACTCGGGCTGTGACACTGCTGGGAACTGCGGGGGGGGGCGGGGGGGGCGGGGGGGGCGGGGGGGGCAGAGGGGAGAGAGGGGACAGGCCGGGATGAAGAGGATGAGGAGGGTTGGGGGGATGGTGGGGGAGGGAGCGGTGGGGTATTAGGGTGCTGCAGGGTGTGGGACCCCCACCCAGGGTGCTCCCAGCCCCACGCTTGTACCGGACACCCCAGGACCCCCTCCCCGACTGCCCCAGGACCCCCCCCCCCCCGGCTGCCCTGATCCTGCTGCATGGGGGTGCCCTGGGTGGCCCCGGTGAGGGGTCCCGGTAAGGGTGTCCCAGTGCGGGGGTCCCGGTAAGGGGGTCCCGGTAAGGGGGTCCTGGTAAGGGTGTCCCGGTGATGGGGATCCCAGTTAAGGGGGTCCCGGTGAGGGGGGGTCCCCGTGAGGGGTGTCCCGGTGAGGGGGTCCCAGTGAAGGGGTCCCGGTGAAAGGGTCCCGGTGAGGGGGGGGGTCCCTGTGAGGGGTGTCCCGGTAAGGGGGGTCCCGGTGAGGGGGATCCCGGCGAGGGGGTTCCCCCGTCCCGGCTCCGTTCCCAGGGGACCCGGCTCTGCCTTCCCGGAACGTCCCGGGGGGGGCCGGGGGGGCTGCCCCGCTGCGCTCCGCCCGCCGCTCCCGCCCGTTAAAAGGCGGCGGCGGGGCCGGCCCGGCCCGGCGGGGACCCGCTGTCGCGCTGTTGTCGCGCTGTCGCGCTATCGCGGGGTCCGGGCCATGCGCCGCGCGCTCCTGGCGCTCCTGGTCGCTGCCGCAGCGGCCGCCCCCGGCCCCGCGTGTCCCGTAACGGCACCGGACGACACCGGGACACGGTCCCGCGTGGGGCAGGCCCCGAGGAGAGCCAAGGTACGGCGGGGACCGGGATGGACCGGGACGGGCGGGATACACCGGGCTGGGATGGACCGGGATGGACCGGGACAGGGATGGACCGGGACAGGGATGGGCTGGGACACACCGGGCTGGGATGGACCGGGATGGACCGGGACAGGGATGGACCGGGACAAGGATGGGTTGGGACACACCGGACTGGGATGGACCAGGACGGACCAGGACCGGGATGGGCCAGACACACTGCCTGGGATGGACCGGGACTGGGATGGGATGGGCTGGGACACACCGGGCTGGGATGGACCGGGACAGGGGTGGGCTGGGACACAACGGACTGGGATGGACCGCGACCAGGATGGGACGGGACACACCGGAGTGGGATGGACCGGGATGGGGCGGGACACACCGGAGTGGGATGGACCGGGATGGGGCGGGACGCACCGGGCAGGGATGGACCGAGATGGGGCGGGACACACCGGAGTGGGATGGACCGGGATGGGGCGGGACGCACCGGGCAGGGACGGACCGAGATGGGGCGGGACACTCCGGACTGGGATGGACCGGGATGGGGCGGGACACTCTGGACGGGAATGGACTGGGCTGGGCCGGGCTGAGCTGGGCCAGGGGCTTCCCCTCCGCCTCCCGGGGCACGGCGAGTGGGGCAGGGCCAGGACCAGCCCCGCGGGGGCGACCGGGACCCTGCGACGCTGAGATGGGGCCGTGGGGGGTGCACCGGGATGGGGCGAGCGGGTCCCAGAGACACCGGGGTGCGCTGGGTCGGTGTCACCGGTGCTGGGGGGCACTGGCCGGTGCCAGCCCCCTGCCCCAGCGCCCCCTCCCTCCCCGGCAGCGCTTCGTCTCGGTGCCGCGGTACGTGGAGACGCTGGTGGTGGCGGACGAGTCGATGGCCCGGTTCCACGGTGACGGGCTCCGGCGGTACCTGCTGACGGTGCTGGCGGCGGCCGCCCGCTCCTTCCGTCACGGCAGCCTGGGCAACCCGGTGGAGCTGCGGGTGACGCGGCTGGTGGTGCTGGACCAGGACACCCCCGGACCCCCCATCACCTCCAACGCCGCCCAGATGCTCCGTAACTTCTGCCAGTGGCAGAGGGGGCTCAACGTCCCCGAGGAGGACAGTCCCCTCCACTTCGACACCGCCATCCTCTTCACCCGGCAGGTTGGAGGGGACGATGGCTTGGGCGGGGGGGGCTGGGGGGAGCTGCAGGGTGGTTGGGGGGCTGGCAGGATCCTCGCATGACCCCCGAGGGGTTTGGGTACAAGCCAAACCCTGGGGATGCCCGTGGCTTTCGGGGGGCTGACGGGTACCCCGGGGCCCATCCCCGGAGGTCTGGGTGCCGGGTGGGTCTGGGGGTGCCCCGGAGAGCCCTCCCCAACCCCCCTGCCCGCTCCCAGGACCTGTGTGGGGCGTCCACTTGCGACACGCTGGGCATGGCCGACGTGGGCACCGTCTGCGACCCGGAGCGCAGCTGCGCCATCGTGGAGGACGACGGGCTGCAGTCGGCCTTCACGGTTGCCCACGAGCTGGGTGAGCAGCGGGGGGGGGCCCCGGCGGGGGAGCGGGAAGGAGGAGACCCCCGGGGCTCACCCCACCACCCCGCCGCCGCAGGCCACGTGTTCAACATGCTGCACGACGACTCCGCGCCGTGCCGGGAGCTGAACGCGCGCTCCGGAGCCACGCGCAGGGTGATGGCTCCCGTCCTTTCCTCCCTGGAGCCCGGCGAGATGTGGTCCCCGTGCAGCGCCCGCTTCATCACCGACTTCTTGGACAACGGCCACGGTACGCCCTGCCGCGGGGGGGGTCCCGGCGCCTGGGGCGGGGGACATCCACGGAGACCCCCCAGTCCCGTGCAGCGCCGTCACCTCCCCGCAGGTCACTGCCTCCTGGACAAGCCTGTGGAGTGGCTCCAGCTGCCCTCGGCGCTCCCGGGCAGCGTCTACTCGGTGCTGCGGCAATGCCAACTCGCCTTCGGGCCGGGGGCTCAGCACTGCGGTCACCTGCACCCCCCCTGCGCCGCGCTCTGGTGCTCCGGCCGAGCCGCCGGCCGCTCCGTCTGCCAGACCAAGCACTTCCCTTGGGCCGACGGGACGCCGTGCGCGCCGGGCAGCGTCTGCGTGGACGGGCACTGCGTCGGCATCGGCCGCCTGCGGGAGCTCACCGTGAGTCCCGGCGGGGCGGGTGACCCGCTGGCCGCCGTCGGTTTGCCCACCCCCCCCTCCCCGCCGGCCCCTCACCCCTCATCCTCCCCGTGACGTGTTTTCCGGTTGCAGACACCCGTGGATGGCGGCTGGGGGTCGTGGGGGCCGTGGGGCGGTTGCTCGCGGACCTGCGGCGGCGGCGTCCAGCTCTCCCACCGCGACTGCGCCGCTCCGGCGCCTCGCGGCACCGGCCGCTACTGCGAGGGCAAGCGCACCCGCTTTCGCTCCTGCAACGCGGAGGAGTGTCCCGGCAGCTCCCGTGAGTGGGGTCTGGGGGGGGGGTTGGGGGGCGGCGGGGGCACCGGCCCCCAGCGTAGGCTTCGGTTGGGTGGGGGGGACGTGGGGAACCGGCGCTGACCGTGCTTCGCCGCCGCCGGCAGCCCTCGCCTTCCGGGAGGAGCAATGCGCCGCCTACAACCATCGCCCCGACCTCGTCAAGGGGGTGCCGGCCCCCCCGGACTGGGTGCCGCGCTACAGCGGGGTCCCCGAGCGGGACCGCTGCAAACTGACCTGCCAGTCCCAGACCCTGGGCTACTACCACGTGCTGCAGCCGAGGGTGAGCGTGGCCCCCCCCCCACCCCCAACCCCCCCCAGCCCACCGGGCACCCCAGGGTGCCGCCGATGGGGGCGCTGAGGCCGTGCCGTGCCGCCAGGTGACCGACGGGACCCCCTGCTCCCCGGAGAGCACCGGGGTGTGCGTGCAGGGCCGCTGCGTCCCCGCCGGCTGCGACCGCGTCATCGGCTCCAAGAAGAAGTTCGACAAGTGCATGACGTGCGGCGGCGACGGCTCCGGCTGCGCCAAGGTCTACGGCTCCTTCGCCAACCCCCGGTAAGGACCGCGGCGGCGGAGGGGCGGCGGGCGGGCGGGCGGCGCTGCCGCCATCCTCCTCCTCTCCAACCCCGTGGCGGCGTCTCGCAGTTTCGGCTACAACGACGTGGTGACCATCCCGGCGGGCGCCACGCACATCCTGGTCCGGCAGGTCTCGGCGGCGGGCGGCGAGGACGTTTTCCTGGCGTTACGGAACCCGGCGGGTCGTTCCCTGCTCAACGGCGGTTACGTCCTGACGCCCTCCGCCACCGACGTGGCGTTACCGGGAGGCGCGACCCTGCGCTACGGCGGGGCGACGGCGCCCACCGAGACGTTGACGGGTCGCGGGCCGCTGCGCGAGGCCCTGGTGCTGCAGGCGCTGGTGGTGGACGAACGGCGGGCGCCGCGCTTGAAGTACAGCTTCTTCGCGCCGCGGGCCGGCGCCGGGGAGGCGCGGGAGGGGCGCACGGCCGACGTCCTGGAGAACCTCGGGAGGCGGCGGAGGAACAAGTAGCCCCACGAGCCCGGCCGCGGCGCCGTCCCGACGGGCTCGCGTCACGCGCCGGACACGACCCGGCGCCGGGAACGGCATCTACCTCAGCCCCCGCGTAGGGCAGGGCGGGGTGATGCCCTGGGCAGGCCCCAGGGACCCCCCCCCAAGCTGCAGCCCCCTCCCCCCGGCTGTAATTTATTGCAGCATCGTTATTTAAAGCTATTTATGGAGGTGGTGACCGGTGACAGTGACCGGCGACAGTGGGGGTGACCGGTGATGGTGACCGGTGATGGTGGGGGTGACCAGTGAGGGTGGGGGTGACCGGTGACGGTGACCAGTGACGGTGGGGGTGACCAGTGATGGTGACCAGTGACAGTGACCGGTGACAGTGACCGGCGACGGTGGGGGAGACCAGTGAGGGTGGGGGTGACCGGTGATGGTGACCGGTGATGGTGGGGGTGACCAGTGAGGGTGGGGGTGACCGGTGATGGTGACCGGTGATGGTGGGGGTGACCAGTGAGGGTGGGGGTGACTGGCAACGGTGACCGGCGACGGTGGGGGTGACCGGTGATGGTGACCGGTGACGGTGGGGGTGACCAGTGAGGGTGGGGGTGACCGGTGATGGTGACCGGTGACAGTGGGGGTGACCAGTGAGGGTGGGGGTGACCGGTGATGGAGACCGGTGACGGTGACCAGCGACGGTGGGGGTGACCGGTGATGGTGGTGGTGACCGGTGGCAGTGACCGGCGATGGTGGGGGTGACCAGTGACGGCAGTGCTGACCGGTGATGGTGACCAGCGACGGTGACTGGCGACCAGTGACAGTAGTGGTGACCGGTGATGGTGACCGGCAATGGTGACCAGTGATGGTGGGGGTGACTGGTGTCAGTGACCAGCGATGGTGGGGATGACCAGTGATGGTGACCACTGACAGTGGTGGTGACCAGTGGCAGTGACTGGCGATGGTGGGGGTGACCGGTGACAGTGACCGGTGACGGCAGCGGTGACCAGCACGGCGATGCCAGGCACAGTGTCGCGCCCTGGGTGCAGCTCCGTTAACCCCCCCCACCCCCCGGCTGTGCCGGCATCGCTCACCCCCCCCCACCCCGGGAGCACCCCCTGTACCCCAGATCTGCCGAAGAGCAGGATGAGCCCCGGTGGGGGGCCGGGGGGGCAGCCCAGGGCCCAACCCCGCTGCGCCAGGGGCCGGACACCGTCACCCCCGCCCGCCCGGACCCCCCCGCGCTGCCCCCGCTCCCGTCTGGACGCGGTTGTTGGCGACACCCCCCCGCCCCCCCCATCCCCCGGAGCCCCCCGCTGCCGTGGGGACCCACCGCCACCCCCCATCTCTTCAGGGCTGGGCGGGGGGCCTGGCCGGGGGTCCCAGGCGTGGGGCTGCCCCACGGGGAACGGCGACCCCCCCCCCACACGCCCACCCCGCGGTGCAGAAGAGGAACCGGATAAAGTGGTTTTGGATGAACCCCCCGACTCAGTTGTTGATCTTTGGGGGGGGGGGCCGGGGGCCCTGAGACCCCCCCGGGGACCCCCTCGGGCCCGGTGCGGGGGGGTCAGCGAGCGCGGGGGGGTGTTGGCCCCCCTCCCCGCCGGGTCCCGGGGGCACCTGCCGCGCAGGGCGGGCCGCGGGCCGGCACGGGGGAGCCGGGGTCGCCCCCCCGGCGAGGAGGGTGAGCAGCGGGCAGGGGGCACCGCGCGGGTCCTGCCCGCGCCCCTCGGTAACCGCCGTGACGCCCCCCGCCCCCCCTCCCCGCCGCGCCGCTACCGCCTCGGGCGCCGCGTCCAATCAGAACACGGCCCCGCCGTGACGTCAGCAGAAAGGGCGGGCCCAACACGCGGAAGAGAAGGCGGCGGCGTGCGCCGTTGCCGCGGCGACGCGCTGGGGCGGTGCTTGCGTTGGACACGCCCCTTGGAGGGGCGGAGCTCCTCCCGCTCGGGCTCCCCCGGGTCCCGCCGCCCCCTGCCCCGTCCCGCCGGGCCCGGCGTACCCCCGGGGTCCGGGTGACACCGTCCCGGTCCCGAGCAGCCGCCGCCGCGCGGGGTGACGGGCCCTTTAACACCTCCTACGTCACCGCGCCACGCCCCTTCCGCTGGCCACGCCCCTCGCGGTGTCTCCGCTCCAAGATGGCGGCGGCCGGGCGGGGCTGAGGCGGCCCGCAGGTACCGGGGAGGGGAGGGAGGGTGTAACCGGAGGGGTCCCGCCGGGGGTCCCCGCGGGCCTGACCCCTCCGCTCCCCCCGCAGCGCCCCGCCATGCGGCCCGGCCCCATCGCCGCCCCTAGGCGCCCCCGGTGAACCGGGCCGCCGGTGAACCGGGCCCGCGGCGGTCCGGCCCGGGGTCCCGCCATGCTGCGGCGGCTGCTGGAGCGGCCCTGCACGCTGGCCCTGCTGGTGGGCTGTCAGTTCGCCTTCGTGGCCTACTTCTCCCTGGGCGGGTTCCGGAACCTCACGTCCCTCTTCGGTCGCGCCGCCGGGCCCGTCTTCGACTACTCCCGCACCCAGGACGTGTACGCCAACCTCAGCCGGCTCCTGCCGCGCCAGCCCGCCCGCCCCGACCCCGCGCGACCCCTGCCCTTCTGCCCCGAGCCGTCCCCCTTCCTCGGTGAGTGCGGGGGAACCGCCCGCTCCCGGCTCCGGTTCCGGTCCCGGCCCCGGTCCCGGTCCCGGCCCCCGCCGCGGCCTCTCGGCCCCTCGGCGGAGCAGCGCAAGGGCCCGTGGGAGGGGGTGTCGGGGCGGGGACCACCCCCCCCGGGTCGCGGCTACCGGCCCGGTCTGACCAACCAGACGGGCAGGGCCGGCGTGGGGCGGCTTTCCCGGTTTAGGGGAGGGGGCCCCGGGGGGGGGGGGGGGGGATCCGCGCGGCCCCCCGCCGGCCCCACGCCAGCCCCCCGCCTCCCCCCGCGCAGTCGGCCCGCTGACGGTGACCTTCAGCCGGGTGCCCACGCTGGAGCAGATCCGGGCGAAGAACCCCGCGGTGCGGGAGGGCGGCCGGTACCAGCCCTCGGCCTGCGAGCCCCGGTCCCGCACCGCCGTCATCATCCCCCACCGCAACCGCGAGACCCACCTCGGCCACCTCCTCTACTACCTGCACCCCTTCCTGCAGCGCCAGCAGCTCCAGTACGGCATCTACGTCGTGCACCAGGCGAGTCCGGAGGGCACCGGGGCTGTGCCGGGCACCGGGGGCTGTGCCAGAGGCTGTGCCGGGCACCGGGAGTTGTTCAGGGCACCGGGGACTGTGCCAGGGGCTGTGCCGGGCACCGGGGGCTGTGCCGGGCACCGGGAGTTGTTCAGGGCACCGGGGGCTTTGCCAGAGGCTGTGCCGGGCACTGGGGGCTGTGCCGGGCACCGGGAGTTGTTCAGGGCACCGGGGACTGTGCCAGAGGCTGTGCCGGGCACCGGGGGCTGTGCCGGGCACCGGGAGTTGTTCAGGGCACCGGGGGCTTTGCCAGAGGCTGTGCCGGGCACTGGGGGCTGTGCCGGGCACCGGGAGTTGTTCAGGGCACCGGGGACTGTGCCAGAGGCTGTGCCGGGCACCGGGGGCTGTGCCGGGCACCGGGAGTTGTTCAGGGCACTGGGGACTGTGCCAGAGGCTGTGCCGGGCACCGGGGGCTGTGCCGGGCACCGGGAGTTGTTCAGGGCACTGGGGACTGTGCCAGAGGCTGTGCCGGGCACCGGGGGCTGTGCCGGGCACCGGGAGTTGTTCAGGGCACCAGGGGCTTTGCCAGAGGCTGTGCCGGGCACTGGGGGCTGTGCCGGGCACCGGGGGCTGTGCCGGGCACCGGGAGTTGTTCAGGGCACCAGGGGCTTTGCCAGAGGCTGTGCCGGGCACCGGGGGCTGTGCCGGGCACCGGGAGTTGTTCAGGGCACCAGGGGCTTTGCCAGAGGCTGTGCCGGGCACTGGGGGCTGTGCCAGGCACCGGGGCCTTTGCTGGGCACCGGGGGCTGTGCCAGGCACCGGGGGCTGTGCCGGGCACCGGGAGTTGTTCAGGGCACCGGGGGCTGTGCCGGGCACCAGGGGCTGTGCCAGAGGCTGTGCCGGGCACCGGGGGCTGTTCCAGGCACCAGGGGCTGTGCCAGAGGCTGTGCCGGGCACTGGGGGCTGTGCCGGGCACCAGGGGCTGTGCCAGAGGCTGTGCCGGGCACCGGGGGCTGTGCCAGGCACCAGGGGCTGTGCCAGAGGCTGTGCCAGGCACCGGGGCCTGTTCCAGGCACCGGGGGCTGTGCCGGGCACCAGGGGCTGTGCCAGAGGCTGTGCCAGGCACCGGGGCCTGTGCCGGGCACCAGGGGCTGTGCCAGAGGCTGTGCCGGGCACCGGGGGCTGTTTCGGGCACTGGGGGCTTTGCTGGGCACTGGGGGCTGTTCCAGGCACCGGGGGCTTTGCCAGAGGCTTTGCCGGGCACCGGGGGCTTTGCCGGGCACCAGGGGCTGTTTTGGGCACTGGGGGCTTTGCTGGGCACTGGGAACTTTGCCAGAGGCTTTGCCGGGCACCGGGAGCTGTTCGGGGCACCGGCGGCTTTGCCAGGCGCTGGGAGCTGTTCCAGGCGCTGGAGGTTTTGCCAGGCACCGGGGGCTGTGCTGGGTACTGGGGGCTTTGCCGGGCACCGGGAGCTGTTCGGGGCGCTGGAGCCTGTGCTGGGCACTGGGGGCTTTGCCAGAGGCTTTGCCAGGTGCCGGGAGCTGTTCTGGGCACCGGGGGCATTGCCGGGCACTGGGGGCTTTGCCGGGGGCGTTGACAGGCACCGGGGGCATTGCTGGGTGCCAGGGGCTCTGCCGGGCACCGGGGGCTTTGCCAGGCACCGGGGGCATTGCCGGGCGCCAGGGGCTCTGCCGGGCTCGTGCCGGACGCCGCCGACGCCAGCGTTTCCCCGCAGGCCGGCAACTCCACGTTCAACCGGGCCAAACTGCTGAACGTGGGGGTGAAGGAGGCGCTGAAGGACGAGGACTGGGACTGCCTCTTCCTCCACGACGTCGACCTCATCCCCGAAAACGACCACAACCTCTACACCTGCGACCCCTGGAACCCCAAACACGTCTCCGTCGCCATGAACAAGTTCGGATACAGGTGGGGTGAGCGGGCAGCCGGCCAGCCGGGGCACCGGCTCCGGGCCTGGGCTCAACCCCGCTCTTGCAGCCTGCCGTACCCCCAATACTTCGGGGGGGTCTCGGCCCTCACCCCCGACCAGTACATGAAGATCAACGGGTTCCCCAACGAGTACTGGGGCTGGGGCGGCGAGGACGATGACATCGCCACCAGGTAGGACGCCGCCGGGCCCCGGGAGAGGGGCGAGCGGGGAGCGTCCCGGTGCCCCGGCCCCCTCCCCAACCCCCAACTCCCCCCGGGGTGACGGCGGCTCGCTCGCAGGGTGCGCTTGGCCGGCATGAAGATCGCCCGTCCCCCCGTCTCCATCGGCCACTACAAGATGGTGAAGCACAAGAGCGACAAAGGCAACGAGGAGAACCCCCACAGGTGGGGCGGGGGGCGGCGGGGGGGGAGGCGGCGGGGGGGCGCTGGGCGGCACCGCTGACCCTCCGTCCCTTCCAGGTTCGACCTGCTGATCCGTACGCAGCGGATGTGGACGCAGGACGGGATGAACTCCCTCACCTACGCGCTCTTGGCCAAGCACCTCCGCCCGCTCTACACCAACCTCACGGTGGACATCGGCGCGGACCCCCGCGCCGGCCGCAGCCGCGGGGGGCCGGGGCACGAGGCTCGCGGCTACCGCAGCAGCGCCGACCTCTTCCGGGAGGAGATGCTACGTAAGCTTCCCTCCCGGGACGCGACGGTTTGGGGCTTGGCCCTGGCCCCCCGCTCGCCCGCCGCGCGGCCGGCGGGTAACGGTACCGGCGGCCCCCCCCACCGCGGCACCGGGGATCGCCCGGGACGGCCCCGAGGAGGCCGGAGCGGCCGTGACGCGGCGGGAGGGGACCCTGCCCTCCCGTGGGGTCAACGGGAGCTTGGCACGAGGTGCCCGCTAGCCGCCGCCGCCCCCCCAACCCCACGGACTCGTGGTGACCCGGCGCTGGGAAGGGACACCCCCCCCCCCCCCCCCTTCCTGGGGCAGGGAGCCGCAGCCGGGCCGGCCTCGCTGGAGGGCAAGCGGCGAGCCCTGGGGGCAACTGCTGGCCGCGGGGCCGGTGCCTGGGCTGGGAGGGGGGCGCCTGGGGGGCTCTCCCACCTCCCTCGGCAGGCGGCGGGTCCCGAACGCGGCCCCGGGCAGCGCTGCCGGCGCCGGGGGGGGGGTATTTATTCTATTTATGAGCCGCTCCCTGGACCTTTCTAAGGGTTTTTCAATTAAAAACACTTTGTTCCTACCGCTGCGGAGCTGGGAGGGGGGTGAGGGGGGGCCGGGGGGCTCAGCGCAGCCCCCCCAGCAGCCGCCCCGCAGCCGCTTTGGCGCTGGCGATGCAGTCGTTGACGGAGACGCCGCCGTAGGAGGCTCCGATGAGGCTGAGGGGCAGCCGCTGCTCCGTCAGGAAGCGGGCGACGCGCTCTGCGGGGAGCCGGGGGGCGAGAGGGGCGGGCGGTGGGCACCTGCGCTGGGGACCCCCCACGCCCCTCCCCACCCCCCACTTTACCTGTGCGCTGCCAGTGGCCCAGCGTGTACTGGGGGGATGCAGGCCTGGGAGGAGGAGGGGGGAGCAGGCGGTGAGCTCGGTGGGCCCCCTAGGGACCCCCCCCCAAGCACCCTGAGGTGCTGGCACCCACCTGGTGCACCCTGACGATGAAGCGGGTCGGGGGCGGCTCCAGGCCCAGCTGGTCCCGCACGGCCGCCTGCGCCCGCCGCAGCAGCAGCGCCGGCGTCGCTGCCTCCCCGAAGCTCTGCCCGAACCAGGCGCCTCCCAGCATCACCTGCGGGGCACCGGGGACCCCCCCTCCAGGTCACCCCTGGATCTCCTGGGTCCCCCTGGTCATCCCTGGACCCCAGGCCATCCCTGGACCCCCCCCCCAGGCATCCCTAGGTCCCCCGCCGGTCATCCCTGGGCCATTCCTGGACCCCGGTCATCTCTGTGTCCCCTGGGCCTTCCCTGGACACCCCCCCGGCCATCCCTGGGCCCCCCCAGACATCCCTGGACCCCCCCAGTCATCTCTGTATCCCCTGGGCCATCCCTGGACACCCCCCCCCAGGCCATTCTTGGGCCCCCACAGTCATCCCTAGACCCCCTCACCAGGCCATCCCTGGCCCCCCCCCGGGTCATCCCTGTATCCCCTGGGCCATCCCTGGACCCCCCAGGCCATCCCTGGGCCCCCCAGATCATCCCTGGACACCCCCCCTGGTCATCCCTGGACCCCTCTGGGTCATCCCTGTGTCCCCTCTGGGTCATCCCTGTGTCCCCTGGGCTATCCCTGGACCCCAGGTCATCCCTAGGTCCCCCGCTGGTCATCCCTGGGCTATTCCTGGACCCCTGGTCATCTCTGTGTCCCCTGGGCCTTCCCTGGACACCCCCCCGGCCATCCTGGGCCCCCCCAGTCATCTTGGACCCCCCCCCGTCATCTCTATCCCCTGGGTCATCCCTGGACCCCCCAATCATCCCTGTGCCTCCCAGTCATCCCTGGACCCCCTCAGTCATCCCTGGACCCCCCCGGCCATCCCTGGGCCCCCCCCAGGCCATCCCTGGACCCCCCAGACCATCCCTGGACCCCCCCCCCCGCCCCGGCTGCTCACGGTCAGCCGCACGGAGCCGGCTCCGGCGCCGTCGTGCTGGGGAAGGCCACCGAGTCGTAGACGATGCCCAGGACGGAGGGGTCCTCGGAGGAGGGTACCAGGTGGCCGAAGCCCTGGGTGGGGAGCAGCGGCGTGAGCGGGACGGGGTACACCACCCCCCCCAGCGGGCACCGGGGACACCCCCCGCCCCAAGCGCGGGCGCCGCTCTCACCGCGACGGGCAGCGCGACGCCCTCGTACTGCAGGTTGACCACGGCCACCGTCACCGCCGCGATGCCGCGCAGCTCCCGCGCCAGCGCCTCCGCCTCGGCCGGCAGCGCCTCAGCCAGGGCTGGGAGGAGAAGGGAGACAGAGGGGGGGGTGTCAGGGGGGGTCACCCCATCCCCCCCCCACCCCACCCCATCCCATCCCTACCTGCGGCCGGGATGGCGCTGACGACGTGGTCGGCGGTCACGGCGCCGTCTGCCAGGGTGAGCTGCGGGGGTGGGGAGCGGCGCGTCGGCGACACCCCCAGCCCCCCAGCCCCCCGCCCCGGGGTGCCGGCGCCCCGCAGCCCCCCCCCCCCCCCCCCACCACCCCCCGGGGCCCTACCTGCCAGCGGCCGTCGCGGCGGCGGCGCAGGCGGCGCAGGGGGCGCGTGGCAGCGGAGCTCGACGCCGCGCGGGCGCAGGAAGGCGGCCAACGCCTCGGCCAGGCCTCTCCATCCCCCCCCGCAGCGACCACTGGCTCCAGCGCTCGGCCCGCGCCCTCCGGCTCAGCCCCGACTCGGCCCCGCGCTCCTTCCCTGCGGGACGGGGACAACGCCGCTGGCGCCGGGGGTCTCTCCCGCCCACCCCCACCCCCCCCACCCCCCCCCTACCCCTCCCCCAAGGCGTCCGGCCCCCGCTGGGCCCGTCCGAACGCGGCGCTCACCGGAGCCCAGCGCCAACGCCAGCAGGACGGATCTCCGGCGCCGCTCGGCCGCGTGGAGCGCCGGGAAGCAGGAGCGGACGCTCAGCGCCCGGCAGTCCCCGGCAAACACCCCCCGGCACAGGCTGTCCACGGCGACGTCGGCCACCTACGGGGACATCGAGGGGTGAGGTCGGGCCCCGCCCGGGCTCTGCAGGGCCCCGATAAGCCCCCCACCCACCCCAACTCCCGGCTCCACCCGCCGGCTCTATCGCCCGGCGCGGGCGCCCACCTCCTGGCCGAAGCGGCGGCGGGCGAAGGCGTGGACGCTCTCGTCGGGCTCCGTCCCGGCCGGCGCCAGCAGGTCCCGCATCCCGCTCCAGAGCAGCGCCCGGAGAAGGGGGGCACCGGCCGCAGGAGCCCCCTGGGGACACCGAGGGCTCAGGGGCAGGTGGCCCCGGGGTGGCGCTGGGGGACAGGGGGTACCTACCCAGGCCCGAGGGCAGCTTGTGCAGGGCCCCGCCGACGTAGAGGAAGCGGTTCCTGGAGGCCGGGTGGTCCCCGGGGACCGGCAGGATGTCACCCTCCAGGCCGAGGTCGGAGACCTGCGGGACACGGCCCGGGGGGGAAGGGGGGGACACGCAGGCACAGTGGAGGGCACGGGACCTGCCCCAGAGCAGCCTGGGCTGGACCCTGGCAACCCACCCCTGGACCCCCCAGGGACCCCAACACCCCCCAGGGACCCCAGCACCCTGCACCCAGCCCAGCAACCCCCATGGACTGCTGCACCCTGGACCCCCCAGACCCCAACGTCCACCCCAGGACCCCCAGGGATCCCCAACACCCACGAGGGACCCCCGTCCCACTGCACCCAGCCCAGGAACCTCCCTGGACCGAGGCACCCTGGGACCTCTGCGCCCCAGGGAACCCCCCAGGGACCCCAGCACCCCTCCCAGGGACCCAGGAAGCCCCTGGACCGCTGCAACCTGGGACCTCTGTGCCCCAAGGACCCACCCAGGGACCCCAACAGCCACCGGGGACCCCCAGGGACCCCAACACCCACCCAGGACCCCCGTCCCACTGCACCCAGCCCAGCAACCCCCCTGAACCGCTGCACCCTGGGACCCCCCAGACCCCAACACCCCCACAGGGACCCCCGGACTGCTGCACCCTGGGACCTCTGTGCCCCCAGGGACCCCCCAGACCCCAACACACACCCAGGGCTCCCCCCAGGGACCCCAACACCCCCCCAATGACCCAGGAACCCCCTGGACTGCTGCACCCTGGGACCTCTGTGCCCCAGGGACCCCCCAGACCCCAATTCACACCCAGGGCTCCCCCCAGGGACCCCAACACCCCCCAGTGACCCAGGAACCCCCTGGACTGCTGCACCCTGGGACCCCCCAGACCCCAACACCCCCACAGAAACCCCCGGACTGCTGCACCCTGGGACCTCTGTGCCCCCAGGGAACCCCCAGACCCCAACACCCCCCCAGGGACCCCCCAGACTGCTGCACCCTGGGACCTCTGTGCCCCAGGGAACCCCAGACCCCAACACCCCCCCAGGGACCCCCCAGACTGCTGCACCCTGGGACCTCTGTGCCCCAGGGAACCCCAGACCCCAACACCCCCCAGGAACCCCCAGGACTGCTGCACCCTGGGACCCCCCAGACCCCAACACCCCCACAGAGACCCCCCGGACTGCTGCACCCTGGGACCTCTGTGCCCCCAGGGACCCCCCCAGCCCCCAACACCCACCCAGAGCCCCCCCACCCCAAGCCCCCAGCCCCGCTTCGGGCCCCTCCAGCTCGCAGCACCCTGTCCCAGCGACCCCAGGGCCCTCCGTCACCCCGACCCAAGCCCCAGCGACCCCCGCTCCCCCGGGCCCCCCCAGCCCCATACCATGTGCAGGGTGTCGGTGCCCACCGCCCCCCGGGGCGGATGCCCCTGGGTCCGTGCTCGAAGACGGCGCCGTCGGGGGTGCGGGTGCTCTGCAGCCACCCCCCAAGGCGGGCGCTGGCCTCCAGCAGCAGCACCTGGGGACAGCGCGCTCAGCCCGCGCCGGGGGTCCCGGCCGCCCCCCGCCCCCCCACCCGGGGAGGGGACAAAGGACCGGCCCCGGCCTCACCTTGGGGGGGCGGGGGGCGCGCGCCAGGTGGTAGCAGGCGGCCAGGCCACTGATGCCGCCCCCCACGACGGCCACGGTGGGCGGCATCGAGGCACCGGGACTGGCACCGGGACCGGCAACCGGGAAGCCGAGCGCAGGGCGAGCCCCTCCGGGCCCCGCCCCCCCCACAGCGGGCGATAGGAGGGGAAGGGCGGGGCTAAGCAGCCAGAGAGCCAATGGCACGACGCTGTGCTCTGATTGGCAGGGCCGGGGCCCGCCCGCCGCCCGCTACGGCGGCCGCGCAGGGCCAAGGGGCGGGGCAGAACGGCCGGCAAAGACGCTCCGCCCCCCCGGCAGCCTCCGCTCCGCCCCTCCCGGGAAGCACCACGCCCCCTTCGTTCGCCCCGCCCCCGTGCGATAGGCCCCGCCCCCTCATCCCCGCACACCAGTGCAGCCTCAGACCCGCCCGCCGCCACCGCCCCGCCCATAACCCCGCCCCTTAGACCATCGCCACGCCCCTTTGACATTAAGCCCGTCCTTTCACTCCAGCCCCGCCCCTTTCCACCAGCCACACCCGTTTGTCAACAAGCCACGCCCCCTTGTCAATCACCCCCTCTATCCATAACCCCGCCCCTTTCCCCTGCAACCCGTCCATAAGCCCGCCCCTTTATCACTTCCCCCGCCCCTTGTCCATAAGCCCGCCCCTTTCCTGTTAGCCCGCCCATTTTTCCTCTGACTCCTTTTCACATTCAGCCACGCCCCTTTCCCCAGCCCCGCCCTCTTTTTTGACCCGCCCATTTGTCTCCAGGCCATCGCCCTTTTGTAGCTCCGCCTTTTCCTGTTAGCCCCGCCCCTTTCACTTACACCCCGCCCATCGGTCTCAGGACCCCACCCATTTACCCACAAACCCCACCCCTTTCCTGTTAGCCCCGCCCCTTTGTCTTTGACCACGCCCATTTGCCCATAAACTGCACCCCTTTGCCTATAACCCCTCTCCTTTCCCAAGCCCCGCCCCTCCCCAAGCCCCGCCCCTCCCCAAGCCCCGCCCCTCCCCGAACTCGGCTGGTTTTGGGGTTTTTTTAGTAAATTTATTCACAAAAGCCCGGCCCGGGGCTGCCCCTCCCCCCCCGCGCAGGGGCCTGGGCAGGGGGCAGCCCCCCCCGGGCGGGCCGGGCCGTGGCGGGGGGGGGGGTGTGTGTCCCGGGGGTCGGGGGGGGCGGGGCTCAGGGCCTGCGGGGGGGCGGCTCCTCCAGCTCGTAGAAGAGGACGTAGCCCTCGCTGGACGGCACCTGGTTCTCGCTGATGGGCGAGACGCTGCGGCAGCACCCTCAGCCCGCGCCCGCCCCGGGCCGGGGGGGGGGGGTGCTCGGGGGGGGGGGCCCGGGGGGGCGGGGGGCACCTACCGGGAGTCGTTGTAGACGCGCCAGCCGGCGGCGCCGCGGCAGAAGGCCGTGTAGTGCCCGTAGTGGACGCTGCCCGAGTGGTTGCAGAGGGCGTAGAGGCTGTAGACGGGGCTGCCTGTGTGGGGGGGGGGGGGGGGACACACGGACACCCAAGGTCAGCGCTGCCCCCCCGGACCCCCCCCCCACCCCCCCCCCCGGACCCCCGACTCCTCACCCGCCTTCTCGCTGGCGAATTCCCGCAGGTTGAGCTGCTGCAGCGGGAACTCCACGAAGACGGAGCATTTCTTGATGGAGTAGCGGGTGGTGGAGAACCGGTTCAGGTCTGGGAGGGGGGGGGGCGTCAAGGGAAACGCAGACCCCCGCCCTCACCCCCCTTTTGACCCACCCCCCCACCCCACCCCAAAGGATACGGAGCACCAGGATGCGGGGGAAGCGCTGGATCGTCAACTTCTTGGTGCTCCGCGTCCGCTGCCGGCACTTGTCGCAGACCTGCGGCACCACGGAGACAATGGGGGGCCACCACGGAGACAATGGGGGGGCAGGGGGGGGTCCCGGGGATGCTGCCCCCCTCCCCCCCAGCACCCCCCCAAGCCCCCCCCTTACCGGGGCGTTCTCCGAATCCAGCTCCTCCTCCTTGGTGAAGAGGCTGAAGCAGTCGTGGAGCGAGACCTTCCCCCCGGCAAAGCTCTTCTGTGGGGAGGGGGGGGTGAGTGGGGGGCTGAGAGGCTGGGGGGGGGGTCGGGGGGGGGTCTCAGCGCTGTCCCCACCTTTGGGATGGGCAAGGAGAGGTCGCAGAAGACCTCGAAGGTGGTGGAGCGGTAGCCGCACGCCTGGCACTTGAGGCAGCTCTTGAGTTGCCCCACGAAGAGGTCTGGGGGGGGGGGGGGTGGGGGGGAGAGGGGCAGGAGGTCAAGCGGAGGGGCACCCCGAGGGGTCTGGGGAGGGGTCTGCAGGGGTGTCACACCCCCCACCCCACCCCCCCTAAGCAGCGCTCACCCACGATCTTGCTGTCCTCTCGCTCCAGGTACCGCTTCCACATCTGGTTCGCGCGTTCGTCGTCGCTGCCGGGGACGGACGGTGGGGACGGACGGTGGGGATGGCCGCGGCCCCCGGGGACCCCCCCCACCACCCTGGGGACCCCCCCCCTGCCCTCACCTCAGCGTCTCGGGGTCATCCGGCGCGGGACCCCTCCGCGTATCGGCGAGGATGCTGGGGGTCCGGCGCCCCTTCCGGTTGATCTCCGCGTGCAGCCGGTCCATGAAGAACTTGAGGAACTCCTGCGCGTCCTGTTGGCTGCAGGGACGGACCCGCCGGGCTCACCGACCCCCGCCGGGGCTCGGAGGGGGGGTGTCCCCGGGGTCGGGGGTGGGGGGGGCAGGGGGGCGCCGAGTCTCACCTGTAACCGGTGAAGGAGGGGACGTACTTCTGAAAAACGGCCTTGAAGCGGCCGGGGTTGACGGCCTCGGCGGGGTCGGGGTGCCAGAGGGCGGCGATGACGTCGGCGAAGGCTGCGGGGACGCGTGTGGGAGCTGCGGCGGGGCGGGGGGGGGGGGTGTGTGGCGGGAGATAAGGTAGGGGGTGTGTGGGGGGGTCCTCTCTCACCTTCGGTGAGCTCCTGGGGGGCGCGGGGGCCGGGGGGCTGCTCCTGCTGGAAGTCCCGGCGCAGGCAGTAGTCCCGCAGGGGTTTGGTGCTGCTCAGGCACTGGAGCACGGCGTTCATGAAGCACTGCGGGGGGGGGGGGGGGGGCGCGGGGGGCGTGACGCGCTGAAGGGGGGGGGCTGGGGGTGTCCCCCACCATCCCCTCGCGCCCCCGGAGCGACCGGACCCTGCTGCGCCGCGAGCCGGGGGGGGGGGGATGTCCAGGGATGGAGCGCGGCGGGTGGGATGTGGCCGCCCCCCCGGGGGGGCTGGGGGGGGGCTGTTCACACACACCACCCCCCCGCCGAGGCCGGGAGGGGACAAGGGGACAGCGGGCACTTACCGTGTTGCCCAAATTCCTGAGGCCGACGTGGCCGGAACCCAGGAGCAGCGTGTGATGGGTCTGCGGGGACACGAAACGACAGGAGTGAGACCCCCGGCTCCACGCGGCGACCCCCAGCCCCCCGCGGCCTGGCTGGACAACCGGACCCCCCTGCACCCCCCCATGGCGGTGTCACCTCGCCGCTGACGAGCAGCAGCCCCATGACGGCCGTGTGTACCACCGACTCGGAGATGTCGGCACCGCGGGCCTGCAGCTCCCGCTTGGACAGCAGGGTCCGGTGCAGTTGCCGCGGCAGCTCCACCAACGTGCTTCCCGGTAACCCCGGCATCGCTCCGGCTCCGGGACCGCCGGCACCGGCGTCGCGTACCCGCGACCCCCCCACCCCACCCACCGCGCCTCGTTAAGCCGCAGCTCATTAGCTGATCCGATTTCCCTTGGCTATTCTGGGCCTTGCTGGAGGCTCATCCCGGGGGATTAATTAGCGGGAAGAGCCGCCCCCGGGACAACGGAGGGAAAAACACCCCCCCCATGCCCCCCCGCGTCCCGTGCGGTACCGGGGGGGGCGAAGGGCTGGGCGGCGCCGCGGGGCGGGGGGCACGGCCCCCCGGGATTTGAGGGTGTCCCCAACCCTCGAGGCGCTCCCAGGGGGATGGCGGGGCCCGGCTGCTCCGCGGATGTGGGAACGGGCCGGCACCCCCGGAGCGTGAGGGTGTGTGTGTCCCCCCCCCCGGCCCCGCCCCGGCAGCGTCACCCCACTGGCGTCCCACAACCGCCATCCGGGGCCGGATCCCGGGATTCTTACGGCTGCCGCCTTCTCCTCGGTCCTGCCGGGTGCCGGGGCTCGGCCCAACGGGGGGCTGCCGGGTACCGGGTCGGGGGCGTAGGGGGGGGTCGGGGGCGGTACGAGTCCTCGGGCAACCCTCGGGCCGGACGGAGAGCAACGGAACGACGGGTTTCCCATCCGGCCCAGGGGAGACGTTGACCCTCCGGAGCGAGGAGCTTCTCCTGAGGGCCAGCGCGGCGCCGCCCGGCTGGCGGCCGCAATCCCTCAGCACCAACCGGCTCAGCGCCGCCGCCACGTCCTCGGCCCGGCCGATGCCGCCGCCGCCCTGGCTCAGATCCCCGATGCTGATGGATTTGGACCGGGCCAAGTTACTCCGCCGCCGTTCCGCCTCGCGTCCCGCCGCCGGTAAGGAAACCGGGGTTCCCTGCGGCGAACCGGGCACCCGCACCGCGTGGTCCGCTTTCAGGGGTCCTCGACGACAGGCGGAACCGCGAGGCCCGTCTCCCCGCTTCGAGGCCCGACCCCGGTCCGGCTCCGCTTTCTTGCCGCGATCGTCCAACGGGCCGGGCCGGGGGGGCAACAGGCGAAGTTTGGGGGCCGGGGAGAGGCCGTTGGCGGCGGAGGCCAAGGCGGCGGAGGCCAAGGCGGCGGCGCGGCGCTCCTGGCTCGGCGCCCGGTGCCCGCTGGGCAGCTTGGCGGCGGCTCTGGGCTGGGAGGTGACCACGGCGCGGTCCCGGGCCCCGGCCGCCGCGGTGCTCCGAGGCCTGGGGCATGGCGGGAGCGGGCGAGCCCTGCGGGATGGGGGAGAGAGACCGGACTGATGCCCGGTGTGCCAAGGCGGGGGGTGGGGGGGGTGGGGGGCTCGGGGGCACCGGGGGGCGAGCACCCACCTCTCTTGCCACGCCGCTTCCCGCCGGCGCCGCTCACAGCCCCCCGCGCGGAGCCGCCGGCCGCAGGGTCCCGTCGGCGGGGGCCCTGGGGGGCAGGGGGAGAGATGCTCTGGGTCACCGGGGCGGGGGGGGGCAGCGTGGCCCCTGGTGAGAGACACCCCCCCCCACGCAGCCCACGGGCCCCTTCGCCCGGTACCGGCGGGTCCGGCAGCACCAGAGCCGGTTCTGCTCCGCTCAAACGCGGCCCGGTACCGGGGGGGGGGGGGGGGCTGCCAGTGCCCGGCGCCCCCCAGGGAAGGGGGGGGGGGGGGGTGTCGGTGCCCCCGGGGCGGCAGCCCCGAGCCCCCGGGCGGAGCGAAGGCCGCCAGCCCCCCCGCCCGGCCTGTCCCGTGCTCCGGGGATCCCCGGCCTGCGCCCCCCCCCCCCCTCCCGGGCACGGCCCCCCCGGCCGCTCCGCTCGCACCCCTCCCCCCCCCGCCGTGTCCCATCCCCTGCCCGCTACCGGGGGACACGGCGGAGGCGGGAACGGATGCCCCCTCCCGGTCTCGCAGCCCTCGCCCCGCCCCCTCGCCGTCGCAGCCCTCCCCCCGCCCGTCTCCCGAGCCCCCCCCCCCCCGCTGCCCCCCGCCCCCGCGGTGCCGCCGCCGCACCTCCCGCGGGCCGCCATGGCAACGACTCCCGCAGCACCCGCCGCCATCTTTGTCCCTCCCGCCCGCCGCCCCGCCCCCGCCGGCCTCGCGCGCCGCACCGCGCCTGCGCGGACCCGCCCCTTAACGCTTTGACGCCTCCGCGTCTCCGTGGAAACCGAGCGGCGTCCACTTTCCCCCCCACCCAGCTCTTAAAGGGGCCGCCGCGGTCGAGCCCCTTAAAGCGACAGAGCTCAGCGATGAGCGGGGGCGGGGCGGGCGGACCCCCGAGGGGTTGGGGGGGGCGGCCAGGACCCCCCCCCAGAGCAGCAGGCGGGGGCGAGGTGGGGGCTGAAGACTTTATTGGGCAGCGGCAGCAGCAAAGCAGAGGCGGCGGGGGGGGGGGGTGGAAAGGGGGGCATGGGGGGGGTACGGGGGGACCCCCCCCCTCACCCCTCACTTCTCCTTGTGCTGGATGATCCCTTTGGCGACGAGGTCGGGGATCTCCACGGCCAACCAGGGGCCCAGCTGCGGGGACAGAGGGTGAGCGGCCGCCCGGGTGACCCCCCCCCCCCAACCGGGGTGACCCCCCCACCCCCCCGGGGGACGCCCCCCACTCACCCCCAGTGCCATCAGATGGGCCAGACCGAACTTGGGGACGTTCCTGGCCCAGAGGGGCTTGAAGTGGTCGCTGAGGCAGATCTTGCCCCCCCCTGCGGGGCGGAGGGAACCGTCAGCCCCCCCCCGGACCCCCCCCCCCCTCCCCACCCCCCCGGCAGCCCCGGGCCCCCCCCCCCCTCCCCCACCTGTACATCTTGGCCGTCTTCCCGTCCAGCTCGGGGATGGCGATCTCGGGGGCGGTGGAGGGGTACGTCACCGGGATCTGGGGGGGGGGGTTGGGGGGTGTTAACGGCCCCGTGGACACCCCCACCCCCCCCCTAGAGACCCCCCCCCCCCCCCCCCCCAGCTCACCTCAAACTCGATGGCGAACTCGTACTTGAGCAGCTCGTGGACGTACCAGCACCGCCCGAACCACCTGCAACGCACACCGGGGGGGCCCCCCTCAACCCCGGGCCCCCCCACCCCACCCCGGACACCGGGCCGGTGCCGGACACCGGGCCAGGGGCAGCCCCCCCCCCGCCCTCACCCACCGGGTGCCCTCGGCGTTGGACTCCAGGCGGAACCAGTCGTTGTCGGCGCGTTTGTTGTTCTCCACGTACTGGGGGGGGGTTGGGGGGTGTGAGCCCGGTAACCGGGGGGGAGCCCCGGAACCGGGGGGGGGGTGGGAACCGAACCGGCGGCGCCCGGCGCACCTGGATGAGGGCGCGGTACTCCTCCTTCAGCCGCTCCGCCCAGCGCTCCCGGTCCCGCGGCCCCGCCGCCGTCCGCAGCAGCGGCAGCTCCGCCACCGCCCGCCGCGCCGCTTCCTCCGCCGCCATCCCCGCCCCCCGCCCGAAAAAAGCCCCGCCGCCGGAAGCGGCGCGGCGGCCCCCGCGCCGGAAGTGACGCGCGAGGCGGGCGCCGCCATCTTTACTGAGGGCACAGGGGTCAGGCCCGTTAGCTTTAGTACTGGCAGAGATGAGTTTGTCGGGTCTCAGCCCCCCCCACACCCCCCCCCCCCCGGCCCCACAAGCACCAGACACAGGGCAGCGGCTCCGGGGCTTTATTGTCACGGGGTGGGGGGGCGTGGGGGGCGCTCAGGGCTGCCCCTCGCCCTTGCCCAGCTCCAGGAGGGAGGAGAAGAAGCCGAGGAAGTTGCTGCGCAGCTCCTGGGCCAGCGGCGCCAGCTGCTTGTTGGCCCGGTCCAGGTAGGCCCTGGGGGAGAGGTGTGTGGGGGGGTGTGTGTGAGAGGGAGCCGAGGGGCGCCCCCCCAGGGCTCCCCCCCCCCCCAGCCCGTACTCGGCCTGGACCCGCAGCTCGTCCGCCTTGAGGCGCTGGGGCAGGTCCTTGGTGACGAAGTCGGAGAGGGGCTGGAAGTGGCGGGCGAAGAAATCCTCGGGGTCGGCCGGGGGGGTCTCCCCGGGGGGGGTCTCGCGCTTCACCAGGGCGGCCCGGAGGCCGCAGGCGCAGAGCAGCACCAGGGAGGCCACCAGCACCTTCATCTCGGCGGGGCTGGGGCCTGCGGGGGCGGGGGGGGGGCGGGAGGTGGAGCTGCCCCACGGCTCTGCTGCGGCCTCCTGCCCCACGGTAGCTTCCCACACCCCCCCCTTCCCGCCCCACCGCTGCCCCAGCATCCCCAGTGTCCCCCGTTCCCGCCCCATGGGCCTCGGGCCACCTGCGGGCCCATCCCTGCAGCGTCCCTGCCCCACAGCCTCATCCCAGCCCCACGGCTCTGCCGTCCCACTCCATCCTGCCCCGCAGCCCCGTCCCAGCCCCATCTGTGCCCCACAGCCCCATCCTGCCCCATCCCACCCCCATCCCTGCCCCACGGCCTCAGCCCAGCCCCACGGCTCTGCCATCCCACTCCATTCCTGCCCCACAGCCCCATCCCAGCCCCATCCCTGCCCCACAGCCCCATCCCAGCCCCACGGCTCTGCCATCCCACTCCATTCCTGCCCCACAGCCCCATCCCACCCCCATCCCTGCCCCACAGCCTCATCCCAGCCCCACGGCTCTGCCATCCCACTCCATCCCTGCCCCACAGCCCCATCCCAGGCTCATCCTGCCCCACAGTCCCATCCTGACCCATCCCAGCCCCATCCCTGCCCCACAGCCCCATCCCAGGCTCATCCTGCCCCACAGTCCCGTCCTGCCCCATTCCAGCCCCATCCCAGCCTCATCCTGCCCCATCCCAGCCCCATCCCTGCCCCACAGTCCCATCCCAGGCTCATCCTGCCCCACAGTCCCGTCCTGCCCCATTCCAGCCCCATCCCAGCCCCATCCTGCCCCATCCCACTCCATCCCTGCCCCACAGCCCCATCCCAGGCTCATCCTGCCCCACAGTCCCGTCCTGCCCCATTCCAGCCCCATCCCAGCCCCATCCCTGCCCCACAGCCCCATCCCTGCCCCGTTCCAGCCTCATCCAGCCCCACAGCTGCTGCTCACCTGGGCAGGACTCTGGGGGTGCCCCCTCGGGGGCTGCTTATATCCCCCCCCCAGCCAGCTCCCGCCCCTGGCCCAGGGGGGGCCGTGCCGGCCCCCGCCACAGCCTGAGCAAACACGGCGGGGGTAAGGGTCGCCGTGGGGGACGGGCCCTCCCCATCCCGCACCCCGGGGTGCTGGCCCTGCGTCCCCAGCGCCCCATGGCTGGGGGGGTGTGTGTGACAACGGCTCAGGGATCTGGGACGTGGGGAGCCCTGGGGCTGCCGCAGGGGAGCTCGGCCGGTGGCCCCGTGGCATGCGGTGGCCCTGTGGCACGTGGTGGCCCCGTGGCACACAGTGGCCCCATGGCACACGGTGGCCCCATAGCACACGACGGCCCCATGGCACACGGTGGCCCCATGGCACATGGTGGCCCCGTGGCACATGGTGGCCCCGTGGCACACGGTGGCCCCACAGCGTGTTGCACCCCCCAGCATAGTGGGACCCCCAGACCACCCCCCCCATACCCCGACTCCAGCCCCTCTGTCCCAACCCCGTGGGTCCCAGAGGGGGGGTGTCCCCTATATGGCGGGGACCCCCTGGGGGGGGCTGCCCACCCCGTGTGTCCCCCCCCGCCCCCCCCCCATCCACCGCCGGCACCCGGGGGGCGAAGGTCATCGCCCGCCTTATCGCTGACCCTCGGCCGCCAACGTGACGGCGTGACTCAGCGCGGGGGGGTCCCGGGGGGGACCCCGGGGGGGGGGACACCCTGCCATAGGGCCGGGCCGGGGGCCAGCTCCGGCTCTGTTTGGGGACACGAGGCCAAAGGGCACCCGGGCGGCACCGAGGCCAAAATCCTCCGTCCCCCGGGGGGCCGGTGGGGCCAGCGGGTCCCCTTTCCCGGAAAGCTGGGGGTCACGGCGGGGGGCCGGGGGTGACACGGACACGAGGGGGGGCCGGGGGTGACACGGACACGAGGAGGGGCCGGGGACACGGGGCAGGGGTCAAGGGGGGGGGTGTGGGACGAGGGGATGGGACACGGAGGGGGGGACACCGTGGGTGTCCGGGAGGGTCCGGGGGTGTGGGGAGGGGGCACACGGCGGTCCGGGGGTGACGGGAGGGGGCACAGGGGGGACACGGGGGGAAGGAGACACGGGGGGGGGGAGCGCCCGGGACACGGGGATATCCCCGCGCGGGGCTGGGGGTCCGGGACGCGGTGTTTAGCTCCGCCCCTTGCCCCGCCCCTGCTCAGCTCAGCCAATGGGCGGCGAGCGCTGCCCTCGCCCGTCATGGCGGCGGCGGGTTCGGCCTGGCAGCGTGACGCGAAGCCACTTCCGGCGGCGGAGGCGCCCGCGCCCGCTATGGCGGCGCCCGGCGGGGACAGCGGCGGGGGGCGGCCGTAGGGCCGGGCCGGGCCATGGGCAACGTGCTGGGCCCCACCGAACCCCGGGTTCCGCGCCGGGGGGAGCCCCTCGGTAACCCCGGCAGCTTCGATGAGCTGCACCGGCAATGCAAAGGTACGGCCGGGGTTGGGGGGGGGGGGGGCACCGGGGGCGGGAGGACATCGAGGCCGGGAGGGCACCGGGGGCTCGCGGGGACACCGGGGCCGGGCCCACGGGGCAGCAGGGGTGGGCTGGGGGATGGGTGGGTGCCGGGAGGTGGCTCTGGGAGGGGTGGGTGGCACCGGGGGGGGGGAGGGGCGGGCCCGGGGGCGGGGCACCGGGGCCGGGGGTGCACCGGGACCCGCGGGGACACCGGGGCCGGGGGCCCGGGGGTTGACCCCGGCTGCAGGGGTGGGCTGGGGGGTGGGAGAGCGTTGGGGGGCACCAGGGGTGGCCCCGGGGGAGGGTGGGGGGCACCGGGGGGCTGGCCCGGGGCAAGCCACGGGGGGCGGGGCGAGGAGGGGCTGGCGGGGGGCAGGGGCGGGGGGCTGGCCGGTGGGGGGGGGCAGGGGCGGGGGGCTGGCCGGGGCGGGGGGGCACCCCCTCTCACCCCCGCTCTCCCGCAGAGGTTTTCCCGCAGCAGATGGAGGGGGTGAAGCTGATCGTCAACAAGACCCTGAGCAGCCACTTCCAGGTCGGGGGGCGGGGGGATATGTCACTGCCACCCCCTCCCCCCCCCGGGACCACCCCCGTGTCCCCCCCGCTGAGGCAGCGTCCCCGCAGGTGACCCACACGGTTCACATGAGCACCCTCGGCCCCTCCGGGTACCGCTTCAACGCCACCTTCGTGGGGGACCGGCAGCTCAGCCCCACCGAGGTGAGACCCCAGACCCGCGGGGGGGGGACACACAGGGTGAGGGGGGGCTGGATGGGGGTACGGGGGGGCCGCGAGGCTCCGGATCGGGGGTGGTGGGGTGGCAGCGTGATGGGTGGGGGGTTATCTCAGGGTTGAGGGGGCTCAAGCTGGGGTTATGGTGGGTGTGGGGGGGTCATGACCCCCCTCAGGTGACCCCCCCGGTCCCCCCCCCCCCAAGGCGTTCCCCATGCTGGTCGGGGACATGGACAACAGCGGGAGCCTCAACGCCCAGGCGCTGCACCTCCTGGCCGAGCGCGTCCGCACCAAGGCCGTCTTCCAGGTGGGAGCACGCCCCGGGGCTGGGGGGGGCTCGGGGGGGGGACACACACACACCCCGGGGGGCGAGCACCCACCTCTCTTGCCACGCCGCTTCCCGCCGGCGCCGCTCGCAGCCCCCCGCGCGGGGTCCCGTCGGCGGGGGCCCTGGGGGGCGGGGGGAGAGATGCTCTGGGTCACCGGGGCGGGGGGGGCAGCGCGGCCCTGGTGAGACCCCCCCCTCCACGGGCCCCTTCACCCGGTACCGGCGGGTCCGGCAGCACCGGAGCCGGTTCTGCTCTGCCCAAACGCAGCTCAGTACCGGGCGGGGGGCTGCCGGTGCCTGGCGCCCCCCAGGGATGGAGGGGGGGTCGGTGCCCCTGGGGCGGCAGCCCCGAGCCCCCGGGCGGAGCGAAGGCCGCCAGCCCCCCCGCCCGGCCTGTCCCGTGCTCCGGGGACCCCCGGCCTGCGCCCCCCCCCTCCCGGGCACGGCCCCCCCGGCCGCTCCGCTCGCACCCCTCCCCCCCCGCCGTGTCCCATCCCCTGCCCGCTACCGGGGGACACGGTGGAGGTGGGGACCGATGCCCCCTCCCGGTCTCGCAGCCCCCCCAGCCCCCCCCCCCGCCTCCCGATCCCCCCCCTCCACCCCGGTGCCCCCCCCGCGGTACCGCGTGCTGCCATGGCAACGACTCCCACCCGGCCTGCCCCGCTCACATCCTTCCCACCCCGCCGTGTCCCATCCCGGGATGGGGTGGTGGGGGGTGTCTCCATCACCCCCCCCCCCCCACACCCCCCCGGGGCGGGGTCGCCCCCTGCCCCCCCCCCCCATCCCCTCGCAGACCCACCAGGCCAAGTTCGCCACGTGGCAGTTCGACGGCGAGTACCGGGGGGCCGACTGCACCGCCACCCTCACGCTGGGCAACCCCGACCTCCTGGGCCAGTCCGGTGAGCGCAGCCGGGGGGGGACCAGCCGGCCCCCCCGCCCCGGGACACCCCCGCGGGGTGTTACCGGGTGCTGAAAACCGCGGTGTGTGTGTGTGTCCCCCGCCCCCCCCCCCCGCAGTGATCCTGGTGGCCCATTTTCTCCAGAGCGTCACCCCCCGCCTGGTCCTGGGCGGGGAGATGGTTTATCACCGGCGCCCGGGGGAGGAGGGAGCCATCCTCACGCTGGCGGGGAAATACACGGGTACGGGGCGGGGGGGTGCGGGGTTGGGGTGTTTGGGGGGCGGGGAGGAGGTGTGGGGGGGGTTACCCCAGCTCCCCTCGCTCTCCCCTCCTCCTTTTCCAGCCCTCAAGTGGGTGGCGACGCTGAACGTGGGCTACGGGGGCGCCCACGCCAGCTACTACCACCGCGCCAACGAGCAGGTGGGTGCCCCCCACCCCCGGCCCCGGCGCGTCCCCGCCGCCACGACCCCCGGACCTCACGTTCTGCCCCCCCCCACCCCTCACCGCCCCCAGGTGCAGGTCGGGGTGGAGCTGGAGGCCAACACGCGGCTGCAGGACACCACCTTCGCCTTTGGCTACCAGCTCAGCCTGCCGCGAGCCAACGTGGTCTTCAGAGGTGAGCCGGGGGCCGGGGGGGGGGGGGGGCGCTACGGCGGCACCCCGAGGGCTGACGGGGGTCAGCTTGTCGCCCTCCCCCCACGCAGGGCTGCTGGACAGTAACTGGAGCGTGGGGGGGGTGTTGGAGAAGAAGCTGCCCCCCCTGCCCGTCACCCTGGCTCTGGGCGCGTTCCTCAACCACTGGAAGAACCGTTTTCACTGCGGTTTCAGCGTCATCGTGGGCTGAGGGACCGCGGGGGGGGCGGGTGGGGGTGGCACGTGGGGGCCCCCCCCCACCCCCCCGGCCCTCACCCTGCTCAGGGACACCGGCCAGGCCCCCCCGGGCTGGGGGAGAATCCCGGTGATGGACACGAGCGCCTTCGGGCTGAGGAGCGGCTCCCGCTTGGGGCTGGGGGCTCCCCGCGGCGCTCGCCCATCCCTCTCTGCCTCAGTTTCCCTCCCGTGGGGCTGGGGGGGGGGACCGGGGGGAGCCTACGGGCACCCGCGGAGCCCAGAAAAATAAAAGAGCTTTACTCTTTTCCCGGGAAGGGCGGTGTGGCCGGCGGAGCGAGGGGGCTGCCCCGGCGTGGGGTGTCCCCCCCCCCCCCCAAGGCGGGGGGGCTGTGGGATGCACCGAGTCCTTGTGAGGAGGGGGCGGGGGGGGGGTGCTGGGGGTCAGCCTATCACCTCCCAGCGCCGCTGGGGCCCCGGGGATGGGGAATCCCTGAGGTGCTCCGAGGGCCGCCCCCCCCCCCCCCCCCCCCCCCCCGGGGAAACTGAGGCACGGCGGGAGCGCTGGCCCTTTGTGGGGTGTCCGTGTGATGAGTTTAGGAGTGCTCAGCGCCCCCCCTCCCCCCCCCCCCCCGGGGACACAAGGGGACACTGGGCTCCTGGAGATGTCAGTTTTATTAATGGGGGGGCGGGCGAGGGGCGGGGGGGCAATAAAACACGGCGCCCGACTCCGGGGTGATGGGCGCCGGCAGCTCCGCCGGCCCGGCCGCAGCCTCTCCCTCCGCGAGGCTGCGGGGGGGGCCGGGGGGGTGGCTGGGGGTTATGGGGCGGGAGGGTTAATGGGGGGCGGGAGTGGGATTGGGGGGGGGGCGGGGGGGTGCACCCCGTGACGTCATTTGGGCTCAGCCACGGGGAGAGACGAGAAAACGGAAAAGGAGCAACAAGGGGGGGGGGTGGGGGGCAAAGGAACCCTCCCGGGGGGGCTGGATCTGGGGGGACACAGGGGGTGGGGGGGGGGCAGCACGGTCCCGCAGGGACCCCGCAGGTCCCTGGGGAGGGGGGACCGAGCAGCCCCCGGGGTGGGGGTGGGGGGGACACCCCCAAAAATGGGAGCAGTGCCCGGGCTGGGCCTGGCGAGCGGTCGCGCAGAGGAAGGTACCGGCCGGTGCGGGGGGGGCTTTGGCGTTGGGGTTGGGGGGGGGGGGGGGCGCTCCCCGAGGCTGGGGGGACACGGGGCGAGGACCACACCCCGCTCCTCGCCGGGTCCCGTGCCCCGGGGGGAGGGGATCAGGCCCCCGAATTGGGTTTGATGATGTTCATCAGGGCACCCTTGAGGCTGCCCCTGCTGGGGGAGCGGGCGGCGGGTGGGGGGCGGGCGGCCTCGGCGGCGGCCTCCCCCCGCAGCTCCATCTCGATGGTCATGACGATTTTAGGGGGTCGGGAGACCCCGGCGACCCCCCCGGCGGTACCTTCCCTGCCCGCTAACCGCTATTTCTTCTCCTTGCGGGAATCTCCCGGCGTTCCCTTGGCTTTCTTCTCGCTCGCCGCCTTGGCGCGGCCGTGGTCCAGCATGGCGTACAGCACCGGCGCCTGCGGGGACGGGGCACCGTCGGCATCCCCCCCCCGGCCCCGCCGAGGCGGTTTCCGAAGCCTTTTACCCCCCCCACCCCAACCCCCAGGGCGGGGGGGCTCACCTGCCGGCTGCGCTTGGACGCGTCCTTAGCCGACCGCTGCAGCTTCCCCTTCTCCATGGCGCTAGGGTTGGGGGTTGGGGGGAAGGGGCAGCGTAGAGGGGTCAACCCCAGCGCTGCACCCACCCGGTTTTAAGGTTGGGGGGCCGCGGGGGGTGGCGGCGACGCTCACCTCAGCCGTCGTTGAAGCGCCGCTTGGCGTCGCAGCCAGCAGTAGCGGAGGAGGTAGGCGAGGGCCACCGCCGCCGCCACCAAGAGCAGGGCGCCGCCGATGACGGAGCCCAGCACCACGCCGGAGCGGGGCGGCACTGCCGGGGGGGGGACACACACACGCACACGCTGGCGTTCCCGTCGGGCCCTCCCGAGGGGAGAGCGCGGGAAGGGGACCGCCGTCCGCCTTTACCTTTCTCGAAGACGTAGAGCGTGACCTGGGAGGACTTTCCCACGATGTCCGGAGGGTTCTTGACGTCGCAGGTGAAGGTGCCGTTGTCCGTGTAATCCAGGTTGTGGATGACGATGGAACCGTCCTTGCGGCGGGGGTTGCCCACCCACTCCATCCTCTCCTTGAAGCTGCCCACGTCGTCGATGTAGGGCTGGCCCTTGGCGTAGTGAAAGATCTAGCCACGGCGTGAGGGGGGGGGGGGAACGGTCACGGGGGATTCCGGGATGACCCCCGCGCCCCCTCCCCAACCCGCCGCGAGCGGACGCTTACGGAGATGCTGTCGCGGGATCCCTCGGCCTGAAAGTGCCAGGTGATGGAGATGTCCTCGGAGATCCACTCGCTGGACCAGAAACTGCAGGAGAGGGTGACGTGGGAGCCGACGGTGCCGTACGCCTCCCGCTGCGTGTACACGTGGATGGAGGACGTCGGGGACGGCCCTGCCGCGGGATACCAACCCGTCACCGGGGTCGCCGGCCCCGTGTCCGCCGCCAAAGGGGTTTTTTGCTGGCGGCCGAGCGGCGCGAAGGGCGAGGCGGGGGGTGGGGGGCGACGCAGCGGGTGCCGTCGTCCGCGGCCCCGCGGTTGCGTCAACGGGGCCGTAGCCCGGCGCCGCCGACGCTTGGGGACGCTGGCGGGGATGGCACCCAGCACCCCCTTCCAGTCCCCCGGCGGGTGCCGGGGTTCCCCGTGGGGGTGGTTGCCGGCCCCACAGCCACCTCCCTGAGGGGGTCTGGAGCCCACCCCCCACCCCACCCCCCCCTCCGGTAGCCGCCCACCCCGCAGCACCCAGGATGAGGGTTTCGGGACCAGCTTACCCAGCGCCGAGAGGAGCCCGGCGAGGAGGAGGAGGAGGCGGTCGCTGCCCCCGGTACCCTGCGACATCGTGGCTACCTGTCACCGGCCGGCTGGGAGCCGCATGGAGGGCTGGCGGGGCGCGGCGGCGGGGCGAAGGGTGCCACCGGGCCGGGGGCCGAGGTTTAAGAGCCGGCGGCGCCCAGCGATGCCGACGGGGCGCCGGCCGCGGGCCAATGGGCGCCGGGCAGCAGGTGTGGGCCAGTGGTAGCCGGGCACCCCTCAAAGAGGGCATTTAGTGAGGTGATGGGCGAGGAGGGGGAAGCACGCCGGGGGGGGAGGCCGGGCACACAGCGCCCTTTGTCCGGCCGCATTCCCGTTGGGGCGGAGGCGGCTCGGTAGGAATGCGGCCGGAGTCGGGGGGCACCGGCCCGCGGCCCCACGGTGGGGTCCCAGGGCCAGACCGGCCCGGAGGGGTCCAGTGGGGGGGGGTCTCGCGCTGACCGAGCCACCGGTGCGTTGCAGCCCCGGGCCCCGCTGCTGGCGGGGAGCGGGGTGTCCCCCGGCTGGCATCGCCCGCTCCGGCCAAGCGCGCTCCCAGCATCCTCTGCTCCGGGCCCGTTTTGGGGTGAAAACGCACCTTTCGGGGGGAAACTCCGCACAACCGTGTTTTCCTCTGAAGTTTTTTGACCCACGGAGTTCACGGCTGGGGGAGGGGCGCGGAGGGGGGGGCCATTTTCCTGCTTCAAGGTCCTCTGTTGGCTGTTGCTGCGGGCGAGAGGGTCCTGGTGGGCCGGGGAACCGGGGACCCCCGGTTCCATTACCCCTGGGAGGGGGTAATGGGCTGCCCCGGGGGGTAACTGGAAGGTTTGGGGGTAACAGTGGGGGGTAGTAAACAGCTCCACGGGGGGATGGGAGACCCTGGCTGTAGGTAACGGGCAGCCCTGGGGGGGTAACGGGCAGCCCCGTGGGAAACGGGCAGCCCCAGGGTAACTGGGGGGGGGGGTTAATGGGCAGCTGTAGGGGTAACCAGGGGGGTAACTGGAAGCCCCGGGGGCAATAGGCAGCTCTAGGGGTACCTGGGGGGGTAATGGACATCCCCGGGGGTACCAGGGGGCTAATGGGCAGCCCCGGGGTAACGGGGGGGGGGGTAACAGGCAGCTCTAGGGGTAACCGGGGGGGTAACTGGCTGCCCTGGGGCTAACAGGGGGGGTAACGGGCAGCTCTAGGGGTAACTGGGGGGGGGAGGGTAACGGGCAGCTTTAGGGGTAACCGGGGGGGTAACTGGCCGCCCTGGGGCTGATAGGGGGGGTAACGGGCAGCCCCGGGGGCAATAGGTAGCTCTAGGGGTCCCTGGAGGGGGTACCTGGCATCCCCGGGGGTCCCGGGGGGGGGGGGTAACGGGCAGCCCCGGCGGTACCGGGGGGGTACCTGGCATCCCCGGGGGTCCCGGGGGGGGGTAACAGGCAGCCCCGGGGGTCCCGGGGGGGGGTAACTGGAAGCCCCGGGGGCAATAGGTAGCTCTAGGGGTCCCTGGAGGGGGTACCTGGCATCCCCGGGGGTCCCGGGGGGGTAACAGGCAGCCCCGGGGGTATCACACAGCCGCCCCCCGGTGCCACCGGGCAGACCCGCGCGGCGGGCCCGGAAGTACGTCACGGCCACTTCCGGCGCTCCAAGATGGCGGCGCTGGCGTTGAGGTGACTCTGGGGGGGGCGGACGAGCCCCTTGTCCCGTTGGGGTCGGGTCCCGTCGCTGCGCCGGGTCACGGTGTCACCGGGCGGGGACAGTCCGGGGTTGGGGGGGGGGGGGGGAGGGGCCGGAGCAGCGCACGGTGCCCTCGGGCTGCGGCGTTGGGGGGGGGGGCCCGGGCAGCACGCGGGGTGAGGCTGGGGGGGGGGGCGGCTGCCGAGGGGGGGCAGCCCGGCGCCTTCCCGCGATCCCCGTCCCTCGCTCCCGTGGCCCCCGTGGCCAGACGCCCACTCCCACCCGGTTGGTGCCTGAGGGGGGGTGCCCCCACCCCGCAGGGCCCGTGACGGGGGGGTCAGGATGAGCCGTAACGATGCTGCAGAGCTGCCCCCCGAAATTCCCACCCCCCCGAGCCGGCAGGTGGGGGGGGGCAGCTCCACCGCCGGCTGTTCCTGGCGGCCTGGATTGAGCTGCCGCTAATTAACGCCCCCCCCCCGGCTAATTACCCTCCCCCCGAGCCTTGGCAGCCTGCCCGGGGGCCGGCCGGGGTGCCGGGGGGGGGCTCCCAGCGGTGGAATATCCCGGGATTCGGGGCTGAGCGCCCCCCCCTTAGATGAGCCCCGGTAACGGCTGGGGTGGGAGCACCGCGTGCCGGTGGGGGCTGCCCCGGCCCCGGGGCGGGAGCTGATTACCGGTGGTAATTAGCACGAGCCCGCGGGCAGCGCTGGAGCGCGGGGCTGGGCGGAAGGGGAGCGCGTGGGAACGCGGCCCCGATCCGCCTCTGCTGGGATTGATTTTGGGATGCGAGCCACCCCCCGGGGGGGGCGTTTCCCCGGCCCTGTCCTGCCGGGTTCCCGGGGTTCCCGCCCTCACAAGGCCTTTCCATCCTCTCTCGCAGGTGCGTCGGGCGGCGATGCCTGTTGGCTCGGCTGGGCCCCGGTCTCTCCCTGCGACAGTGAGTCCAGGTTTTACTGGGAGTAATGGGATTCAGTTCTTCCCCGAGGGATCCCATCCAGGGCTCTGGGATGGGCAGGGATCCCGTCAGGCTCAGGGATGTGCCGGGATCCCGTCAGGCTCAGGGATGTGCCGGGATCCCGTCAGGCTCTGGCTGTGCTGGGATCCCATCCAGGGCTCAGGGATGTGCCGGGATCCCGTCAGGCTCTGGCTGTGCTGGGATCCTGTCAGGCTCTGGGATGGGCAGGGATCCCGTCAGGCTCTGGCTGTGCCGGGATCCCGTCAGGCTCTGGGATGTGCCGGGATCCCGTCAGGCTCTGGGATGGGCAGGGATCCCGTCAGGCTCAGGGATGTGCCGGGATCCCTCCCCTTAGGAATTCCCGTCGGTGCTGTGTGCCAGGCACCCACCGATTTCCAGAGGGGCTGGGGCGTGTGGCGGGGGGGCAGGGGAGAGCCGGGGGGCTCTGAGGGGTCTCTCACAGGGGGCGGCAGCACCCCCTGTCCCCCCCCAGTGCTGCTCTGCACCCGCAGGAGCTGCAGGAGCGCTCCGCTTCCCGCTGCCGGCCTGGGCCAGGCGTTCTTTCCGGCTGGAAGGGGCCGGCAGCGGGATTGCTGGGGGACATCGGGGACGGCGAAGCGCAGACGCGAGCTGGGAGCAGCGCGGGGGGGTGACCCCCTACCCCCCACACCCTCCCCATCTCCCTTTTCTTCCGCAGCGTTGTCCCGATGGGAACGACGGCCAGGGAGGAGATGGCCCGTTTCTGGGAGAAGAACACCAACTCCAACCGTCCCCTGTCCCCTCACGTCACCATCTACAAGTAACCGCGTTTCCCCCGCCGCGCGGGCACCCGGGGGGGGGTGGGGTGGGCCACGGGACCGGGGAGACCCCCGCCCTCCCACCCCGCCGTGCCGCGGGCTCGCGCTGAGAACCGCGTCCCCCCACCGCCTCGGAGCCGCCACCCAGTGCGGGTGTTGGGGGTGGGGTGGGGGGGGAAGCCGGTGGCATTTGCCATTCCCAAACTGCCTCTGCACGTTGCCCTTTTGCTCTGGCCGGATTCCTGGAATAATTCCGGGCGCAGGACGGCCCCGGAGCGCTCTGGGAAGAGGCTGGCTGACGCGCGGTTGTTTTCCAGGTGGTCCCTGCCCATGGCGATGTCCATCACGCACCGTGGCACCGGCGTGGCGCTCAGCCTGGGTGCGTGCGTCTCCCCGCCGCGGAGGGCCGGGGGGGGCTGCGGCGGGGAGGGCGGGGGACACACACACCCTCACCCCCCCCCCGCTATGGGGACGCCGTTCCGGGCGGAGGTTTCTCCTCCAGCCTCGGCAGCGCGTCTCCTCCTGGGAAACCTGCGCTTCGCCCCTTTCTCCGGCCCCGAGCGTCTCCCTACCCTCGTCTCCGTGTCCCCGCTCCTCTCCTGCTGCTCCGGTCCCGGGAGGCAGCGACGCTCCCGGTGCCTAAAATCCGTGGATGCGCGGCGGCCCGGCCCGGCCCGATCGGCTCCCGTTCGCCGCTCCTGGATGTTGCCGGTTTACCCTTCGCAGGGGACCCCGAGGGGCAGGCGGAGCCCGGGGGGGTTTTCCTTGGCACAGGGGGAGTTATCCCAGAGATCCCGGTGAGGGAGAGGGCGGCACCCGAACGGGCTCGCTCTGGCGGTTTGGCTTGCCCGGGACACCCCGCCGTGAAGGGCGGTTTCGGTTCCGCCGGTGCCCTCGCGCGGCGGCGGGAAGGGGCTCCTCGGGGAGATCCCTGCGGAGCTGGGAGGGGGGCAGGGACTGGGAAGGAGGCGCAGGGCTGCGGAATGGCGTTCACGCCGGGTGCGAGGGAGCGGCGAGGGCCGCAGCCTGGCCTCCCGTGAGGGCCTGGGGGTTGGGCTCCTAAAAAAGGGCCCCCCCTGCTCCCGGGTCCGCAGGCAGAGCCCGGCCCTGGCCCAGGCTGATGGAGCAGGGGGGAATGTCTCTCTTGCTGGCCGCAGCTCGGGACCGGGCGGCTCCTCTCCGTCCAGGCCCGCGGTGGCGGGAGCCCCGTGGCCACCGTGGCCTGTGGCTCGGGCTGTCCCCTAGCCGGCGGCGCCGAGGTCTCCGGGATCGGTGACGCGTGGCTCCGTCTTCCGCAGGGGTGTCCCTCTTTGGCCTGGCCGCGCTTCTGCTCCCGGAGCAGTTTCCGCACTACCTGGCGGCGGTGAAGTCGCTCGGCCTGGGTCCCGCGCTCATCTACTCCGCCAAGTTCGCTCTGGCCTTCCCGCTCTCCTACCACACCTGGAACGGCATCCGGCACCTCGTGAGCATCCCGGCGAGATGGGGTGGGGGGTACCGGCTGCGCCACCTGGGAAGCTGCCCTTGGAAACGGGGCGCGAAGAGCAGGCCGCGGGGCTGCTCCGAGGGCGGGGTGGGGGTCGCTGGGAGCGGCGTTTCCTGCCGGGAACGCCGCGGGGTGAGCGTGTTCGGTGCCTCCGGAGCGTGACGCCATCCTTCTGCCTGCGGAGCCGTGGGGTCGCTCCGGCGCGGAACCGCGGGGCTTTCCGCCATGTGGAAAGGCGGTTGGATGCGGCCTGTGTCCCAGCGCTGATGGGGGGGTGGGGATGAGCTTCCCGTGGGCACGGAGCGCCCGTCAGCACCCAGGGACACCCTGCCCCTGGCTCCGTGGCGCTGCCTGCCCGTGGCCATCCCTCCGGCCCGTGCCCATCCCTCCGGCCCGTGCCCGCTGGTCCAAAGGCTGGTTTTTGGGGAGCGGGGTGTGGTTTTACTGGTTTTTATCACCCAGCACAGCCCCCCCCCCCCCCCCCCAGCCCCGTTAACCCTCCGTGTCTCCTCTTTTCCGCAGGCGTGGGATATGGGGAAGGGGTTTAAGATCCCCCAGGTCAACCAATCCGGGGTGCTGGTCCTGGCCCTGACCCTGCTCTCCTCCGCCGGCCTCGCGGCGATGTGAAGGCGCTTCCCTGCCTCCCCCCTCTGGGAAAACGCGCTCCAGCCCGGCCCTCCGGCCCGCGCCGGGGAGGGAGGCGGGACACGCTTCCCAGGAACCGCAAACCTTGGGGAAGGTGGGAAACCTCGTGGATGATCCGAGTGGCTTTTCATTAGCCGGGGTGGGATGGCACAGGCCGGGCTCTGCTGCGCCACGCGCCCCGGCGGGCGCTCCCCGGCGCATCCCTGAGCTCCCTGCCGCCTCCCCGCCGCGCCCCGGGGCGTCTCTTGGCTCTGCTCTGTCCCCGGGCTGGAGACAATGCCCGGTCTGTCCCGCCGGCTCCGAGTGGGCTCGGGCACGGCGGGTCGCGCGTGTGTAGGCCCGGCGCAGGACAAACATCTCCATTGAACGCTCCGTGCCGGAGCCAGGGAGAGCGGGCGGAGCTGCCAACGCTGGCACCCGCGCCGGGAACGGGAGAGCGGAGCCGTCCGGGTGCCGCACCGGCCACGGCACCCTGCGCTTCCCGGGCCAGGCTGGGGCGCTTGGACCCGCCGAGCTCCCATCCCCGCTCCTTACCCTTGGAAACCGCGTGCCTCAGCCGGCGCTGGAGCCGGTGTTCCCGGTGGCACCCCAGGAGGGACGTGGTTTTTCCGGTCGCCTGTTGCTCATCCCCCCCCCCCTCCCCACCCCGTTTCACAATAAAGCCACCGCGATCCTTCGCTGCGCTCGGCGAGGGATGCTTGGCTCCCAAATCCAGGGAGTCGCCGCCTCCGGGGGAGCCGGAGGCACGCGCCGTGGGCAACGTGGCGGGGTGGCCTGGGAAACGCCGCCGGCCCGGAATTCCTGACTGGGGCTGCGGCTCCGTCGGGAGCTCTCCCAGCCCTGTGAGGGGCTTGGTTCCGTGTCGGGAAGGATCCTCCTTCCTGTTCGCATCCCGACGGACGCCGAGCCGGACTCACAGGAGCCCGGCTGAGGATGTTGCCGCCACCCGGAGCGGCCGGATGAGCTGTGAGCGGCTCCAGGCCTGCGGCTGGCCCGGCGTTGCCGGCACGAGGCGCTGTTAAACAGGACGGGGAACGACCCGGCGTCGGCATCGTGTCCGGCGCCGGAGCCTGGGGAAGCCCAGCCCCAAGCTCCGGAACCCAAACACGGGGCCTGAGTTGGGATTTAACCTTGGATTTTTCCAACTGCTGTGAAAACACCGGCACGAGCCAGGCGGCGCCGCCCGCGCTCGGGCCTCCGCGGTGCGCTCCCGCCCTCCCCTGCGGTGTCCGGGTGTCCGGCCGGCTGTCCCAAGGGTGGACGGTTCGCGGGAGAGCCGGGGAGGGAAAGGGGGGAGAGCAGAGCCGGGGAGGGAAAGGGGGGAGAGCGGAGCCGGCTCAGAGGGGCTCCGGGATCGCACGGCCGGGCTCCTGGGTGAATGCTGCGGTGGCTGCGGCTCCTGGCCCGGAACCGGGCGGCTGCTCCGGCTGTGTCCCCGCGGAGGCCCTGTCCACCGGGATACCCTCACCGGACACGGCGCTGCTCCTTCGGGAACGCTCCTTGGCGGCTCCTGCGTCCGGCCGAGGCTCACGGGGCTGCGCGAGGGAGAGGCGTGGGGGGCTCGGGGGGGCTTCGTACCCTCCGCGGCCCTTGGGGAAGGGGCTGCTCTGCCTGGGGTCGAGCTGTGGACCCCGAGGGGGGGGGAGATGGGGCCTGGGGGGGGGGGGGGGGCTGTCCTACCCGGCCGGTGATGTCCGTGCGGAGCCCGTTGCAGGCGTGGGTCAGGGCGGTCCGGCGGCTGCGGGCAGCGATCCCTGCGGCCACCGCGGCCGAGCGCGAGGTCAGGTCCAGCCTGGCCGGGGGGATCCGCAGCGGCATCTCCCAGGTCCCCACGAAGCTGCCCCACGGGGAGGCCTGGGAGGAGGGGGAGGGGGAGCGGAGCCGGGTCTGGTGAGGGTGGGGGGGTCCCAGGGAGCCCTGGGACCAGCCGAGGGGCTTGGCCCCCGCCCCCCCCCACTGGGGGTGCGTGTGGGTGTGGCTTACCTGTGAGCGGGGGGCGGTGGGGAGCAGGTGGCCCCGGTCATCGGCGATGATCGACGTGGAGCCCACCCGCAGCGAGGGGCGCTGGTGGAGCAGGGAGTGGGCCAGGGGTCCAGGCTGGGACTGGGGTGGTTCTTAGGGGTCCGGGCTGGGGCTGAGGGGAGTCCCAGGGGTCCGGGGGGGGGTCTGGGCCAGAGCTGAGAGGATTCCAGGGGGTCCTGGAGGTCCAGGCTGGGGGTCTTGGGAGTCTGGGCTGGGGCCAAGGGGTGCCTTGGGGGTCCTGGCTGGGGCTGGAGGGTCTCAGGGGGAACCAGGCTGGGGGGGGGGTTTTCCAGGGGTCCTGGGGATCCTAGCTGGGGATAAGGGGGATCCCAGGGAGTCCAGGCCAGGGATGAGGAGGTCCAGGCTGGAACTGTGGGTCTTGGGACTTCTGGCCAGGGCTGAGGGGTGGTCTCAGGGGGTCCTGGGGGTCTGGGATGGGGTTGGGGATCTCGGGGGTCCTGGCCAGGGCTGAGGATGGTCTCAGAGGATCCTGGCTGGGGCTGGGGGTGGTCCCAGGGAGTCCAGCCTGGGGCTGGGGGGAGTCCCAGGGGTCCTAGGGGTGTCTGGGCCAAAGCTGAGGGGGTTTCAGGGGGTCCCAGATGTCCAGGCTGGAGCTGGGTGGTCCCAGGGGTCCTGACTGGGGCTGAGGGATCTCAGGGAGGATCAGGCTGGAGCTGGGTGGTCCCAGGGATCTCAGCTGGGGCTGGGGAGGGTCCCGGGGCTCCTGGCTGGGTGATGAGGGGGGTCTTGGGAGTCCTGGCCAGGACTGAGGGGTGGTCTCAGGGGGTCCTGGTGGTCCAGGCTGGGGTTGGGGTGTCTTGAGGGTTCTGACCAGGGCTGAGGATGGTCCCAGAGGGTCCTGGCTGGGGCTGAGGGGTCTCAGGGGGGACCAGGCTGAAGCTGGGTGGTCCCAGGTGTCTTGGCTGGAGCTGGGAGGGTGTCCCGGGGGTCCTGGCTGGGGATGAGGGGAGTCCCAGGGGGGTCTGGGCCAGAGTTAATGGGGTTCCAGGGGGTCCTGGGAGTTCTGGCCAGGGCTGAGGATGGTCCCAGAGGGTCTTGGCTGGGGCTGAGGGGTCTTGGGTGGGACCAGGCTGGTGCTGGGGGTCCCAGGGGTCCCGGCTGGGGCTGGGAGGGGTCCCGGGGGATCCTGGCTGGAGCTGGGTGTCCCGGGGGTCCCGGCTGGGGCTGGGGGGGGGTCACGGGGGATCCTGGCTGGAGCTGGGGGTCCCGGGGGGTCCCTGGCCAGGACTCAGGGATGGTTCCAGGGGGTCTTGAGGGTCCTAGCCGGGGCTGGGGTCCTCGAGGGGGGTCCAGGCTGGGGCTGGAGGGATTGTGGGGGGTCCCGGGGGGTCCCTGGCCAGGACTCAGGGATGGTTCCAGGGGGTCTTGAGGGTCCTAGCCGGGGCTGGGGTCCTCGAGGGGGGTCCAGGCTGGGGCTGGAGGGATTGTGGAGGGTCCCGGGGGTCCGGCCGGGGCTGGGGGAAGGGGGTCCCGGAGTTACCTGCCGGCCGGGCCGGGGCACGCTCCAGTTCTGCAGGCGCTGGGGGCTGAAGGCGTCCTCGTACTGGGAGGCCAGCGGGGCCGGTGAGAGCCCGGACCGGCCCCGGTTCCTCCCGGTTCCCGTCCCGGTTCTCTTTCCCCCCCCGCGCCCTCACCTGTCCCGCGCCGTAACGGGCCGCCATGCCTTGCGCGCGCCGTCTCCTGGCAACCGCCTGGCGTCGCCTCGCGCCGCGCGCGCTCCCCCTGGCGGCCGCGTCGGGCGTTGCCGGGGAGGCGGGTCCGGCGGGGGCGGGTCCAGTGACGTCAGCGCCCGGTGCCGGCGGGGGGGGGGGGGGTCCCGGGCGGGGGGCCGGGGTTGGGGCAGCCGTAGGGTCCGGGTCAAGGAGCGGCCGGGACGGGGGGTGTCCGGGGGGGGGGCACTGAGCCCGTGGGGCCGGGATCCGCCGGGGCAGCCCCCCCCCGCCCCGTGAGACCCCCCGAGCTCCGGCGGGGCCGGTGGGGCGGGCCGAGGGGGGTGTGTGGGGAGGGGCCGAGGGGTCAAGCTTTAGGGTTTGGACTACGATCAGTGTCCGGGCACCTTGGGGCGTTGGGGGGCTGCCCCCCCCCCCCACGCTGGGGGGGGGGGGGGGGGGGGGATGCTCGGGGGTTGCGGTGCCTGTATCCCACCCCCCCGCGGGGCGGCGGCACCCATGGGTCAGCCACGGCACCCCCCCCGCCCCTCCCCCGCGCCGTGGGACACCCCACCCCCCCCCCCCGCCGCTCCGGGGATGCCGCCTCCACCGGGAGCGCCCCCCCCCAGCCGCCCGAACGAGGGGCGGGGGCGGCATCCACCTCCCCTTCGGGGGGGGGGGTGAGGGGGCTGAGACACGACACGTCATCGATGACGTCACTTTTGGAGTTTATTTCGTTTCGTCTTGTTCCGAACCGCAAATCCTGGTGCCAACGGCGCCTCTAACACCCAATTGCGAAGGCCAATGCGGGGGGGGGTGGGTGGGGGGCGCGGGGGGGCGTTGGGGGCTGCCGCAGCCCCCGCGGGACACCGGGGGGGCCAGGGGGCCCGGCCCGGAGAGAAATAAATATCGCTGCCCCCGGAGGGGGGATTGTGGGGGCCGCCCCCAGAGCCGGGCTGTGCCCTGGGGGGGTCGAGGGGGGACACACATACAAAAACGGGGCCAAACCGAGAGAAAACGGTCAAAACGGACGGATGGACCCAAAGTCTGGGGGAACCCGGGGCTGTTTCGGTGGGGGGGGGGGGGGGAGCGGAGTTTTTGGGGGGGGCGACCCCCGGCAGCGCATCCCGCTCGGCGCTGGAGCCCGGCTCTGCCGCCGGCTCTGGGCTCGTAGCTGCCCCCCGCCCCCCCCTCCCCCCCCCACGCCGTGGAGCATGAAGTGGGCACGGGGGGGGGGGGGGTCCCGGGGGGGTGCGGGGGGGTTACAGCGGCGGGCAGGAGACCTGGTGCCGGATGCCGTCGTTACACATGAGGGCGGCCGCCCGCTCGTCGCCGTCGCCGTGCTGGCACTGCATGTAGCTGATGCCGTGGGGGGAGTAGCCGTGGTGGGCGCAGACGTTGCACGTGCGGGTCATGGTACCCCCCGTGCTGCTCCTGTGGGGGGAGAGGGGACCCCCCCAGGTGGCACCCATCAGTGACTGGTGACACTTGGTGGGGCACTCACTGGTGCCCATCCCTCCCCAGGGGTGCCCAGGGATGCTGGTCAGTGGTACCCACTGGTGGTCATCCATCCCCATAGTGCCCAGGGATGCTGGTCAGTGGCACCCACTGGTGGTCATCCATCCCCAGGGGTGCCCATCTCTCCCCAGGGATGCCCAGGGATGCTGGTCAGTGGTACCCACTGGCGGTCATCCATCCCCATAGTGCCCAGGGATGCTGGTCAGTGGCACCCACTGGTGGTCATCCATCCCCAGTGGTGCCTGTCCACCCCTATAGTGCCCAGGGATGCTGGTCAGTGGTACCCACTGGTGGTCATCCATCCCCACATTGCCCAGGGATGCTGGTCAGTGGTACCCACTGGTGGTCATCCATCCCCAGGGGTGCCCATCCACCCCCACAGTGCCCAGGGATGCTGGTCAGTGGCACCCACTGGTGGTCATCCATCCCCACAGTGCCCAGGGATGCTGGTCAGTGGTACCCACTGGTGGTCATCCATCCCCAGGTGTGTCCAGGGATGCTGGTCAGTGGCACCCACTGGCGGTCATCCATCCCCAGGGGTGCCCATCCACCCCCATAGTGCCCACGGATGCTGGTCAGTGGCACCCACTGGTGCTCATCCCTCCCCAGTGGTGCCCAGTGATGCCGGTCAGTGCCCAGTGCCAGCTGCCGGTGCCTGGTGGCGCTGTGCCCCCCCCCGTGCCCCTCACCTGCAGTCGCTGCAGGCCCGCTGGCACTCCTTCTGGCGGTAGCGGCAGATCAGGGCCCAGATGAGGAGCCCGAGCAGGCTGAGGAGCAGGAGGGAGCCCAGGATGGAGCCCACGATGATGCCCGCTTGCCTTCCTCCTGCCGCGGGAGCACAGCCTGTCACCGCCAGCTCCCCGCTGGCTGCCCGCTGCTCCCCGCGCCCCCGCCATCGCCCTGGCACGCAGCGCCAGGCCCTCTGCGCCTCGCCCCCCCACCCCCCCCCAACCCCGGCGGCGGCACTTACGTGGCGCGAGGCTGATGTTGATCTGGCACACGGAGTAGCCCACGCGGTTGGTGACGCGGCACTGGTAGACGCCGACGTGCACCTCCGAGAGGCTACGGATTAACAGGTCGCCGGGAGCACGTCCTGCAGCCGGGGGAGACGGACCCCGGTCAGCCCCACCGCTGCGCCCTCGGGCGCTGGAGCCCACGGACACCCCGCCCGTGAGCAGCCCCCACGGCAGGCATAGCCCCCCCAGGGGAGCACCCCCGGGTGGGTGCAGCCAGTGAGCCGCCCCCACGGCAGGCATAGCCCCCCCAGGGGAGCACCCCCGGGTGGGTGCAGCCCGTGAGCAGCCCCCACGGCAGGTATAGCCCCCCCAGGGGAGCACCCCCGGGTGGGTGCAGCCCGTGAGCAGCCCCCACGGCAGGCATAGCCCCCCCAGGGGAGCACCCCCGGGTGGGTGCAGCCCGTGAGCAGCCCCCACGGCAGGTATAGCCCCCCCAAGGGAGCACCCCTGGGTGGGTGCAGCCCGTGAGCAGCCCCCACGGCAGGTATAGCCCCCCAGGGGAGCACCCCTGGGTGGGTGCAGCCTGTGAGCAGCCCCCACAGCAGGCATAGCCCCCCAGGGGAGCACCCCTGGGTGGGTGCAGCCTGTGAGCAGCCCCCACGGCAGGTATAGCCCCCCAGGGGAGCACCCCTGGGTGGGTGCAGCCTGTGAGCAGCCCCCACGGCAGGTATAGCCCCGCAGGGGAGCACCCCTGGGTGGGTGCAGCCCGTGAGCAGCCCCCACGGCAGGCATAGCCCCCCAGGGGAGCACCCCTGGGTGGGTGCAGCCCTACCAGCACCCACCTTGGATGGTGCCGGAGGGCAGGTGTCCCCCGCCGTAGCTGTCGGCCAGCTTGGCCCACTGGTAGGCGAGCGGGGTGGCGCCCCCCCGGCTGTAGCACCGCAGCAGGATGCTGCTCCCCTCGATGAGGTGCCCCTCGGTCCAGCACTGCGGGATGGCTGGTTTCTCTGCGGGGAGGGGGACACCGTCACCACCGGGGCCATGGGAGAGGAGGACACGGGGTTGGGGGGGAGCAGGGGGGGGCTCACCTTGCACGGTGACGATGACCTCGTGCACGGCCACGGTGTTTTTCTTCACGCGGCACTGGTAGGTGCCGGTGTCGGAGACCTGCAGGTCGGCCAGGCGGATGGAGGCGTCGTACTGGCTGGGGTCGGTCTGCACGAAGGCCACGCGGTCCTGGAGCCCGGAGCCGCTGCCGTAGTTCACGTGGTGGTCGTGGTAGGACAGGAACTGGGAGAGGTGGAGGGCAAGCGGGGAGACTGGGTAAGGCTGGTCCAGGCAGGAGGGGGCACCAGGGCACTGCCCAGTGCCTGACTGGTCCTTCCCAGCACAGCCTGGCCATTCCCAGCCCAGTGCTCCCAGTGCCTGACTGGATCTGCCGGCTCTGCCTTGTCTTCCCAGTCCAGTGCTCCCATTGCCTGCCTGGATCTGCTGACTCTGCCTGGTTCTTCACATTCCAGTGCTCCCAGTGCCTGACTGGTCCTTCCCAGCCCTGCTCTGGTCCTTTCCAGACCAGCCTGGTCCTTCCCAGTCCAGTGCTCCCAGTGCCTGACTGGATCTGCTGGCTCTGCCTAGTTCTTCCCGGTCCAGCTGGGTCCTTCCAAGTCCAGTGCTCCCAGTGCCTGACTGGTCCTTCCCAGCCCTGCTCTGGTCCTTCCCAGCCCAGCCTGGTCCTTCCCAGTCTTGCTCCCAGTGCCTGCCTGGATCTGCCAGCTCTGCCTTGTCCTTCCCTGTCCAGTGCTCCCAGCGCCTGACTGGATCTGCTGGCTCTGCCTGCTTCTTCCAGCCCAGCTTGGTCCTTCCCAGTCCAGCCTGGTCCTTCCCAGTCCAGTGCTCCCAGTGCCTGACTGGATCTGCTGGCTCTGCCTGGTTCTTCCCAGTCCAGCCTGGTCCTTCCCAGCCCAGTGCTCCCAGTGCCTGCCTGGCTCTGCCTGCCCAGCCTGGACCTTCCCTGCCCTGCCAGTCCTTGCCTGTCCTGCCTGCTCTGCTGGGCTCTGTCCGGTCTTCCCAAGCCCTGCCTGCTCTTCCAGGTCCTTCCCTGCGCTGCCTGGTCCTTCCCTCCCTGCCTGCTCGGCCGGGCTCCGTCCGGTCCGTCCCGAGGGACACTCACCACGTTCTCCGGGCTGGTGCGCTCGGGCGTGATCTGGATCCACTCGATGCCCACGCCCTGTGGACCGTGGTCTTCGGGCTCCAGGACGTAGGGGCAGCCCAGCTTCACCGAGTCGCCCTTGGCCAGGTACAGCACCTCCCGGCCCTTCCCGTTGATCCTGACGGCCAGGAGGAGAGCTGGGGAGAGAGCGGCACCCGTCACGCCGGGCTGGGGAGCAGGGGGGCACCCCAAACCTGCCCCCCAACCCTGCACCCGCCAGCAGCGCGATGCCGTGTCCCACAGCACCCGTCCCACGGAGAGCAGGGACCCGTCTGCCGGGGTCGGGGCACCCACAGGGGCTGGGTGTCCTGGTGGGGTCCAGCACCCATCAGGGTGGCACCCGCTGGGTGCCGTGAAGCTGCCATCGGACTAAGGGACACGGCGGGCTCATCGCCACCCGCCCGGCTCCAGCCAACACCGGGGGGGGGGGGTGTCAGGGCGGGACCAGTCCCAGCTGCAGGTGCTCTGCTGACCATGGGGTGCATCCAGCACCCTGGGGTGCCCCGTGGCTGGGCCAGGGACCCCCCTCCATCCTCGGCGGCGTCGCGGCGGGAGCCGGGTCCGAGCGAAGGGATCCGTCGGCGCCTACCTGGCATGAGACCCAGGAGCAGGAGCAGGCTGGCGCCGTGCCCTGCCATGACCGTGCCGGGCAGAGGAGGAGCGGGAGCGAAGGAGGCTCCGAGGCGACAGGGCAACCGGCCGTGCGGGGCCGCTTTTACATGCTGGGCCGGGGCGCTCCTCCCTGTGGGGCGGATGCCTTTGGGATGACTGAGTGGCTCCAAGCTGTGCGTGAGCGATGCCGCCCTGCTCCCCTCCCTACCTGCTAATTAAGCATCACCATGCTATGGGCTCCCATCCAGGCGGACCTGGGCTGGGGGCAGCGTGGGGAGGGGGCAGCGGCACTCCCCGGGGCACCTAGAGTGGCGGAGGGGGGTCGGGGTGCTGTGGACCCTCTGGTGCCCGGTGCTCGGTACCCAGTGTGGGCGCTGAGGGGGGTGTGGCTGGTGGAGCGCCACGGCCGTGTGGAAGCGCCAGCTTGGCCCCCCACGCGGGTCCCAGAAGGATTCTGGTCCGGGAGCGGGACTCGGGGAATTGGAAGAGCTTAAAGGTGTGGTTGGACCACGGGCTTGGGCTCCCGCCGATCCCCCCTCCGGTCCTGACCCCTCAAACCAGTGGGCACGGGGATGCTGCAGCCCTGAGGGCCCGTTGCCCCCACCCCAAGGCTCGCGCTGGGGGCACTGCTGCCCCCCCCACCCTGGGCTGGGGGTCCAGGCCACGGCTCGCCGCACCGGGATGCGGTTGGGGGGGACAAGCAGTGTGGGTGGAGGAGGCCGGGAGAGCCAGAGGGGAGGGAGAGAGGGGCCAAAACCTGCTGGGATCTGAGGGCAGGAGCTGGGACAGGGATGCTGGGCAGCGGGTGGAGGAGTCGGGGACAGGGGATGCTGGGCTGTGGATGAGGAGCCAGGAAGAGGGGGTGCTGGGCAGCGGATGGGGGAGCAGGGACAGGGGGTGCTGGGCAGCGGATGGGGGAGCAGGGACAGAGGATGCTGGGCTGTGGGTGGGGGAGCAGGGACAGGGGTGCTGGGCAGTGGGTGGGGGAGCAGGGACAGGGGATGCTGGGCTGTGGGTGGGGGAGCAGGGACAGGGGGTGCTGGGCAGTGGGTGGGGGAGCAGGGACAGGGGGTGCTGGGCAGTGGGTGGGGGAGCAGGGACAGGGATGCTGGGCAGTGGGTGGGGGAGCAGGGACAGGGGATGCTGGGCTGTGGGTGGGGGAGCAGGGACAGGGGATGCTGGGCTGTGGATGGGGGAGCAGGGACAGGGGTGCTGGGCAGCAGATGGGGGAGCAGGGACAGGGGGTGCTCAACAGTGGATGGAGGAGCAGGAACAGGGGATGCTGGGCAGTGGATGGGGCAGCAGGGACAGGGACAGGGGATGCTGGGTTGTGGGTGGGGGAGCAGGGACAGGGACAGGGGGTGCTCAACAGTGGATGGAGGAGCAGGGACAGGGGATGCTGGGCAGTGGGTGGGGGAGCAGGGACAGGGGGTGCTGGGCTGTGGATGGGGGAGCAGGGACAGGGACAGGGGATGCTGGGCTGTGGGTGGGGGAGCAGGGACAGGGACAGGGGATGCTGGGCTGTGGGTGGGGGAGCCGGGATGGGGATGCTGGGCAGTGGGTGGAGGAGCAGGGACGGGGATGCTGATCAGGAAGCACTGGGGACCATCCCAGGGATGCTCAGCCCGGTGGGGCCTGCCAGCCCTGGGCACTTTCCCCTCCTGTGTCCCCTGCAGGGGCTTGGCTGGCTGAGCCCCATCCCGGGACGGCTCCGGAGCTGTGGGTCAGGCCCCACGTCCAGCTCACCCGTGCAGTGCCCCGCGGCACAGCTCAGCCGTGCTGGTGCTTTCCAGCCTGCGACTGGCCCAGCCAGCTCGGCAGCACCACCCAGCCCTTCCCAAACCCCCCCGGGGGCCAAGGGCTGCTCTATTTTCTGGCCCCAAGCTGAGCTCACCGCTGCCGGTTGACCCTCCCCAGCCCCGCGCTGGGAACTGGGGCTGGCACGTGCTTCGCCGCGTCTGTGATTTCGGGGCCCCCGCGCGTGGCCTGGCCCCGAGGCAGCTCTGACGCGGCGAGGGGGGCCGTTCCCCTGTGATGGGGCCGTGGCTCACAGCGGCTCGGGGTTCCTCGGCCGTGGGGCGCTCGTCCCGGCTGGTGACGGGGTGACACGGCCGGCGAGTGGCCGCTGGGGACGGGGGTGCGGGCAGCCGACCCTGCGCAGGGGTCCCGGAGCGCTCGGTGGCCGCGGGGGCTTGCTCGGGGGTCGGGATGCCCCACGGAGCCAGCGACGCGTTTCAGCCCGTGCCCCAAAAAGGACCACGCGGTCCCCGGAGCCTGGCTCCATCACGACACGGGGACAGAGGGCAGCTGGAGCCAGGGACGGGATAACAACAGGCCGCGGCGCTTCGAGCTCCCTCTTTCCCGGCAGTGGAGGCGCCGAGCCGTCCCCCTGCCCTGGCCAGCCTCACCTTCCCGGCTCTCCTTATTTTTCAGCTGCTCTGACAATTAATCAGAGCCACTCCTGCGGCATCCCGGCCCTCGGGAGCTGCCAGTCCCTGTCCACATGGATTTAAAGCCTTTGCATCACGTTCCGGGCTCTCCTGCTTTGCCGCTGCCACCGTGCCGGGGATGACGCCGCGGTTGATGCAGCCGGGGGTGGCCAGGGCGGAGCCCGCCCGGCTGGTGGGGGGCTGGCAGGGGCTGGGAATGCCCCCCCTGCTCCGATCCCTGCTGACACTGGGCTGTGCTGAGGGGCCGGGGGACGCTCCCGGCCGCCCCTGACATCCCTCTCCCAGCGGATGTGGGGTGAGAGGTGAGGGGCAGGAGGTGTCCTGGGAGCGGGGCAGGTCGGACAATGAACCTTTGGGCTACTCCAGCCCCGAGGGCAGCTCCCGGGCCGCAAACCCGAGCGAGAGAAGGATGAGAGACACCGTCCACTCCGTAAACAACTCCATTGGGAGAAAACAACCTGAGAAAACCCACCCCCTAAGTCGCCGGTGAGCTGGAGCTCTGCTTCTCCCAGGGCTGAGCTGGGGCAGGGGCTGCGCTTGCCCGGCTCAGGACTCTCCGCTCCACCTGGGCACAGTACTTCTCTGGGATTCCAGTGGCTCTGCAGGGAAAAGAAGCCATCAGGCACCCTGGGCTACGCCGGAGCCGAGCTCTAGGACCGCGGCCCCGGAGCAGATGCTGTTTGATGGGGTGTCCCGGGGGTCAGGAGGTGGGGGAAGCCAGGAAGGGCTGAGGGACACGCAGGGAAGCGGGGAGAAAGCGGCTGCTGGCAGCCCATCACCTGAGCTCCTGCATCTTCTGCTGCTTGAGCTGGGCGATGCGCTGGCTGCGCTGGCAAGCCTCCTCCTTCAGCCGCTGGCCCTCCGCCAAGACGGCCGCCCGCTCCTGCTGCACCTTCTGCTGGTGTTCCCGCATCTGGAGCTGGATGGCCTTGGTGTAGGCCAGCTGCTGGCTTGCCCTCTGCGCTTCCTCCACCTTCTCCTTCTCCATCTGCTCCCGCTGGATCCTGCGACAGAGCCGGGGCGGGTGAAATGCCCCGCGTGGACCGATAACCTGCCCCCCGGGGCCCTGGCAGCCCCCGCCCCGGCCCCGTTTCGGGAGGCAGAGCCCCGGCGCTGTCCCTCTCACCTGAGGATCTTCTCGAACTCGCGGTGCTCTTCCTGCATCTGCACGGCAGTGATGCGCTCCCGCTGGGCAACGTGCTCCAGGTAGTTCTGCCTCAGCACCCGGTCCAGCACGGCCTTCCTCTGCGCCGCCTCCCGCTCCTTGCGCCGCCACTCCCGCTCCACGGCCTCTTGGATGCGCTTGGCCCTCAGCTCCTCCTGCCCAAGGGACGGCGGTGACGCCGGCTGCTCGCAGAGGGCTATCCCCTCCTTGCGGGCGTGCGGAAGCGCCCCACGGCCAGCACTGCTCCAGGACGTTCCCTGGCTCCGGCGCCGGTCCAGACCGGCAACGCCGCGGTGGACCCCCTCCCACATCCCGGAGAGCTTCCGCTTTGCCGGGACGGGGCGATGGAGGCTGCGAGCGAGCTGGCACGGGGGCACGCCGCGAGCGAGCCGACCGCTCACCTTCTCAGCCTGGTGGTCCTGCGCCCGCTGCTGCATGGCCCTCAAGCGCGCCATCTCCTTCTCCTTCTGCCGGCGGATTCTCTCCCGCTCGGCCTCCAGCTTGGCCTCCCGCTCCTGCGTGGGACGGAGCACGGTGTCATCTCCCCGCCGCCGGCCGAACCCGCTCCGGCGCGGCGCCCGCTCGCCCCCCGTCACCATTTTCTGCAGCTGGTACTTCAGCACCCGCTCGTCCTCCGCCCTCTCCTGCTCGCGCCGCTCCTCCCGGCGCCGCTGGTTCTCGTCGTTGATGCGTTTAATCTCGGCCTGGATTTGCTGCTGCTGCTTCCGTTTCCGCTCTGACTCCTGACAACGGAGCAGACGGCCCGAGGGTGACGGGGGCAAGCAGCACCCGGCGTCCCCCCCGGCTCCCCGTCCCTGCGCCTTCTGACGCCAACCACCCCCCAGGTCCCTCGCACCTTCAGGTCCTCCAGCTTCTGCTGCTCCAGGCGCTCCAGCACGTTCTGGGTCTCTTGGTACTGCTGCTCGGCCTGGAGAGCTCGCTGCTCCGCGTTCTCCTCCATCTGCTTCACCAGGTCCTGCCTCTCCCTGGGAAAGGGAGCGGAAAGGTGCCCTCCGACCCCCTCCCCGAAGCAGGGATGCCGGAGCTGGGGGTGCCGCTGGCGCTGGGAGCCGGGCGCTGGTTTGCCGGCAGCAGCCGGAGGTTATCCCAGCTCCGGCACGAGGCCGGGAGAGGGGACGGATCCCTCCGCGGGGAAGAGGGACCCTTTTGCCAACCTGAGGATCTTCTGCTTCCTCCTGCGCTCCAGTTCCTCCTGCAGCTCCTCGGCCTTTTTCCTCTCCACCTCCGTCATCTTGTCCAGGCGCTTCTCCTCCTCCTCCAGCTCCCTGGCGATGAGCCGCTTCTCCAGGACCTGCGCCTCGCGGATCGCGTGGCACTTGACCCCGTGGATCAGCTGCGGGGGATAACAACAGCTCTCCCTGGTCTCCGGGCCACGGGCAGCGGGGAGGGGGAATAGGGAGGGAGAGGAAGACGAGGGGAGCGGGAGCAGAGCAGGGGGTTGGCTCCGGAGCGGCTGGGGGAGCGTCCGGGGGTCTCGGCGCCTCAAACCCCTGTGACGTCGGGGTGCCCCCGGCCCTACCTTGCTTAATTCCTTTATCTCATCCTCCTGCTCCATGCGCATCCTGCTCGCCCGCTGCCGCAGGTATCTCTCCCGCTCCTGCGCCTCCTTCTGCAGCTCGCTCGGCTGCTCCGGCTGCTGCTGGGCCCCCTTCTGCCTCGCCGCGCTCTCCCACTCAGCTTCCTGAGGGGACGGGCAGGGCTGCCGAACGCCGGACACCCCCCCGGCACCGGGGGCTGGGGTCCCCTTTCCCACCCCGTAAAGACACCCCAGACGCTTCATCCCAGCGCCTGGGGGCGGCGCGGGCTTGGGGGGCGGGGGGCAGGCAGGGTGGGATTCCCTCCCCACCCGTGCACCAGGCCAAGGCAGGGATGCTGCGGGGAGCAGAGCAGCCCCCAGCAGAGCTGCAGGGGCAGCCCCGGCGGGTGTCGGACCCCCACGGTGGGCTCTGCCCGGGTGCGCCCCCCCACCCCGACCCGCCAGCGAGCAGGGAAAGGAGAGGCAGGAGGGGGATTCCTACGAGAGCGGCCTCCTTCTGCGCCTTGAGGGCTGCCAGCCGGGCCTCGCGCTCCTCCTGGGTCGGGACATGGGCTGCGGCTCGGATGCGCTGGAATTCCTTCCTGTTGATAACGAGGGCTGCTGCCGGCGTCTCCGCAGGGATGCTGGAGGTACAGGGAGCGGGGCAGAGGGAGAGAGCGGTCAGGGACACGGAACCCCCGTTCCCGGCCCCGCTGAGCCCCCCCCGCGGCAGGAGAGCGATGCGGGAAGCGCTGGAGGCGCGGGGACCCGAATCTCGCTCTGGGCTGGGGCGGGGGGGGGAGAAGCGCCGCGCGGGGACGGAATGGTCGGGGCAGCAGTTTTCCTGGGAAAACCCAAAACGCTCAGCGTGGGCCCAGACAAAAATGCCGGAGTAATTTCAGTCCACCTCGGCTTTCCCAGCTCTCAGCTGGGAAAACCCCGACCCCTGCCCCGACCCCTTTTCCCAGCGGGACGTCCCGCTCGTCCCTGCCCGCCAGGTTCCCGCGTGCCCGTGGAAACCCTCGGGCAGGCGGGTTTTGGGGGAGCAGAAGCTGCCTTTTCGTCGCGTTGTAACGCCGCTCAACCCGCTCCGGCTCGGCCCTGCCGCTCCGGGAATCCCACCCGGCACCGGCGGAGGAGAGGCCCGCGCTACCCCCGAAGACGGGAGCACCCTCTGCCCTCCCGGGCGCCCGACGGGACACGGCAGAGCCGCCAGCCCTGCCCGTGACTCACGCTGCGGCGGCGAGGAAATCACCGAAGCTGCGGGTGCCCCCGTTTCCCGACTTGTAAAAATGTGGATAATAACACGGGGCTGTTTTCCAGGGGAGTTGTAAGGAGTTAATTACTCCGTCTATTACTCAGGTACCATGGTGACGCGGTCGGTGCCGGAGCGTGCATTAACCAAACGAACCGAGCGCTTTGAAGACGGTCAGGACTAAGAATTTACTCATTATTGTTGTGTGTCACCTTTCATCCGCCCTCCTGGATGCGGAGGATACCTGCATAATGATCCTTCTTCGGGAGCTGCATCACAGCATCGCATTCCAGGACGCCCCAAAGAATGGCTAACGCTCCCAACGGCACTCGTAAACGTAGCGACGCGGCGGGCGCTGCTCTCCCCGTGTTGGGGTGACCAGCCTGGCGCGGCCGGGGGCCCGCTTTGCGGGGATGAAACCCGCACGAACGGTTTCCGTCCGTTTCGGTCGGAACCCGCGGGCTGAGTGTTGGTCCCGGGGTCGGAGGGGAGCGCCGGTGCGTCAAAGCGGGGACACGGAGCGGGAGGAGGAACCGACCTCGAGAACCGGGACCAGCCTCAGGAACCAGAACTGTCTGTGGGAGCTGGAACCGGCCTTGAGACCCAAAAACCAGAACCGGCTACAGGAGCCGGAACCGGCCTCAAGATTCTGAACTGGCCTTGGGAGCTGGAACCCAGAACCAGTCTCGGGAGCCGGAACCAGCCTCAAGAGTCAGAACCGGCCTTGGGAGCTGGAACCCAGAACCAGCCTCAGGAGCCAGAACCAGCCTCAAGATTCTGAAGTGGCCACAGTGGCCAGAACCAGACGTTGGAGCCTGAACTTGCCTCAAGGGTCAGAATCGGCCTTGGGAGCTGGAACCCAGAACCAGCCTCAGGAGCCGGAACCAGCCTCAAGATTCTGAAGTGGCCACAGTGGCCAGAACCAGACGTTGGAGCCTGAACTTGCCTCAAGGGTCAGAATCGGCCTTGGGAGCTGGAACCCAGAACCAGCCTCAGGAGCCGGAACCAGCCTCAAGAGTCAGAACCGGCCTTGGGAGCTGTAACCCAGAACCAGCCTCAGGAGCCGGAACCAGCCTCAAGATTCTGAACTGGCCTTGGGAGCTGGAACCCAGAACCAGCCTCAGGAGCCGGAACCAGCCTCAAGATTCTGAAGTGGCCACAGTGGCCAGAACCAGACGTTGGAGCCTGAACTTGCCTCAAGAGTCAGAACCGGCCTTGGGAGCTGGAACCCAGAACCAGCCTCAGGAGCCAAAACAGGCCTCAAGACCCAGAAACCAGAACCGGCTACAGGAGCCGGAACCGGCCTCAAGATTCTGAACTGGCCACAGTGGCCAGAACCAGACATGGGAGCCTGAACTTGCCTCGAGACTCAGAAACCAGAACCGGCTACAGGAGCCAGAACCAGCCATGACAGCCTGAACTGGCTACAGGAGCCAGAACCCAGAACTGGCCTCGGGAGGCAGAACTGGCTGCAGGAGCCTGAACTGGCCTTGGGACCCTGAAATGGCTACAGGGGCCAGAACCAGCTTCAAGATTCTGGACTGGCCACAGGAGCTGGAACCGGCCTTGATACCCCGAACCATCTGTGAGACCCTGAACAGCTACAGGAGCCAGAACTGGCCTTGAGAGCCAGAACCAAGAACCGACTGCGGGAGGTGGAACCAGCCTCAAGATTCTGGACCGGCCACAGGAGCTGGAACCAGCCTCAAGACCCTGAACCGTCTGTGAGACCCTGAATGGCTACAGGAGCCAGAACCGGCCTTGAGAGCCAGAACAAAGAACCGACTGCGGGAGCCAGAACCAGCCTCAAGATTCTGGACCGGCCACAGGAGCTGGAACCGGCCTCGAAACCCTGAACCGGCTACGGGAGCCAGAACCGGCCTTGAGAGCCAGAACCAAGAACTGACTGTGGGAGCCAGAACCAGCCTCAAGATTCTGGACCGGCCACAGGAGCTGGAACCGGCCTCGAGACCCTGAATCGGCGCCTGTGCCGTTTCACTCTCCCCAAACCCCAGCTCCCCCCCAGGCAGGGGCCGCGTTTGACGGGGTGTGTTAACGCGGAGGTTCAAAACAGGAAGCGAAGGTGAACCTCGCGCCCAGCGACACCAACAAGGAAAACCCAGGGAGGTCAGAACGAGGCCAGAGCGGGGCTGGCCGGGCTAATGGCCCTGTTCTTGCCCGGGTGCTGCAGGGTTTTAACGAGGCGCGGTAATTAGGGCCAGGGCTCTCGCAGTTCAGCCTCGCTTATAAAACACCGCTGTGGAGAAACAGGCGGCTGCGGGCGGCGCCGGGCTTTTCGGGATGGGGGGGAGCAGGGACCACCCTGGGGGGGCTGCGCAGCCCGGAAGGAGCTTTCTTGGGGGCGGCGGAGGTTTTGTGCCGCTTTTTGCCGGTTTCTCAGGATGATTCGGCGCCCAGGGCTCGCCGGCTCCACCGGCTGCTGCCGCCCACCCCTGCTCCCCCCCTGGGATGTCCTGCCCGGCAGCAGGAGAAGCCCCCTGCGCCCGGAGGGTGCTGGGACGGACACGCAGGGCCCCAGAAGCTCCTCGGAGCCGCCACTCGGGCACGGACTTACATGAGGTCGCGGATGAGGTCCTTGGTGATCACGCGGGTGGTCTTGGGCTTGTACCCACCGGCGGGCGATGCTTTCGGGGCGCCCTGCACGTCCTGGAGGATGACGACGGGGCTGCGGGAGCTTGCCTGCCGCAGGCTCTGTGAGAAAGGACGGCGGTTAGTCCGGCTTTCCCGTCACCCGCCCGTGCCCAACGCTCTGCCCCCGGCTCCTGGGCACCCCGAGCTCCGACATCCTCCCGCACCACCGGAAGGGGGTGCTTTGCCTCGGTGTTCCCAGCGCCGAGGCCTGATGAGGGCATCGGGGCGGGGGGGGACCAAAAACGCCCCTATGGCACCGGTTTCACTATAAAACGTGGGTGTCAGTCTCCCCCCCCGGGTGTGAAGTATCCGGCGAGCGGAGCTCAGGGCAATTCCTCATGGATGCTCAGGAAAAACCGGGTGAAAACCGACCCGGACTGACCCAAACTCGACGGGATCTGGGGAGGGGGAAGCGGGACAGCCCCAGGTCTGGCCTTGCAAGGGAACCAACCCGCAGGCGGCACTGGGCAGAAACCAGTTCTCCCAGTACAGCGTGGACTGGTGCCGGTCCTTTTGGTAGAGCCGAGACTGCCACCTAGTGCCACCACCGCAGGGTGGGCGCTGGGTGCCCCATGGGGGGTGTCCCGGACACGCGTGGGGCTCCCCCATCCTGCCCTGCCAATCCCAGCGCTGCCATTCCCACGGGAAGGGGCGACGGGAGCGGCTGCCGGGTGGGACGGTCCCAACGGAGCCCCCAGGTTGGGCTGCCCGAGCTCAGGGTCCTTCGCTGCGCCCAACCGCGGCGCAAGCGTCCCGGGGAAACCCTCGGGAGCTAACGTGCGGGCACCCAGCCGGGTGGATCCCCTTGGCTCGGCTTTAAAGCCCTGAGCGGCTGCGGGAGCCCGGGAGCCGGCCGGGTGCTGAGCCGCTCCCCGGGAGCTCGCCGCCAGCCGCAATTCCGCGTTACGGGTCCCGCTGACCCCCGAGCCGCGGGCTCTCCCGCAGCCCGGCGCCGCAGCCGCTTCCCAAACCCGCTGGGCCCCCGGCGGGAGCTGTTGAATTTGAGGGTTCGGCGCGGGAACGCCCGAGCAAACAAAGATAAAGGCGCTGGGCGCCGGAGCCGGCTCGAGCGCCGTTCCTGGAGCCAGGAGAACGCCGTGGAGCCGACTGGGGTCAACCTCAGGGAACTCTGCACCCCGTTACGACGCTTTCCTCCGTCTGCCTTGATGGATTCTGAGATAACAGGTCATAAACCGGCCCCCGGGGCTCCTCGGCTCGCAGGTCGCTCGCCCCGGGTGCCCCCAGCCTCCTGCCCCACGAGGCGACCCCCCCCCCCCGCACCGGGGCCGGAGGTAACCCTCCCTGCGCGCTTCCTCCCCTTCCTCCGAAAAGCCAGAGGGTGCTGGCAAACCTCAGGCTGATCCGCTTCAAGCGATGACTCGGGAGAGGAAATCACAGCCGCCAACACACCCCCCACCCCCCCCAGCGCAGGGACAAGTGCCGTGAGCACTGCGGTGTCCCCCCCGCGGCCCCGGCAGAGATACTCCGGGCGTTCCAGCATCCGGAGAGACCGGGAACCGGACCAACCTCTGCTGGTGTCCAGCCCGGCCCTCGCCAGGGCCTGCGACACGAGGCGGGGGGGGCGGCGAGCCAACGGCTACGAAGCCAACCTGCCCCCCCCCGGGAGAGCCGGTGGGGAAAGGCCATCACCTTTCCGGCCCCCTGACCCGGCCAACGCCATCGGCCGGAGGCCGCGGCTCTTCCCCGGGCTCCGGGGCCGGCGGGATGAGCGCGGCGGGAGCCGGCCTTTTCCTTCGGTGCGGGGAGGAAGGAGCTGTCTCCCTGTTTGCCTCCTCCCCGGGGCCCCCAGCCAGGAGTTGGGGGACCCGCGGCGTCTCCGGGGGGACCCGGCTGGCAGCTCCCTGGGGGAAGCAGCTGCGAGGTGCCCCGGGAGGTTCCGGGCCCTGCTCCGAGGAGTCTCCGTACACCCCACGTGGAACGGCCGCTAACGGCCCAGCCCGGCTCCCGTTCCGGCCCCGTTGCGCCTCCCGAGCCTCCTTTGCCCCAGTAATTAACTAATTACCCTGGGAAAAGCGGAAGCAGAGCGGAGAAGGACGGAGCCACGCGCCGCCCCTGGGCCGGGACACGATTCCGGGCTGTGGGGGGGTTGTGGGCCCCCTCAGCAGGGGCTGAGCATCAGCCCCCCACGGCTGGGCGAGGAGTTCGGAGGTGGCCGGGGGGGTGGGACGGTGTCCAGCCCCCCGGGGGGGGGGAATCAGGGGTGATGGAGGCAAGAGAAGAGCCTCGGGTGGGATGAGACCTGGTGGGGGGGTGAGGGATCAGGAGCCCCCGGCCCGGAAGGTGCCGAGGGGGGGGGGGGGGCAGCGCCCCGGGTGGGACGGGCTGGGTCCAGCCTGGTGCGGGGGGGGGGGGGGTCAGGCAGCCGGCGGTGCCCCGGGATCCCGGTTCCCTTACCCGGCTCTCCCAGGACGGCGTCTCATCCCGCGCCGTGCTCCAGACGCTCCTCCCGCCCCGGCTGCGGGGCGGGGCGGGGGGCGGGGGGGGCCCGGTGGGCTGCGGGATGCGCCGAGGGACCCGGGGACGCCGGAGGGGAAGGAGCGTGCCCGGTGCAACGACACAGCTCGCGGTCGCCATCCCGCTGCTGTCGGCCGCCGCTGTCACTATGGCAACGCGTCCACCTGCCGCTCCTACGGCAACGGTCGCTCAGGGGGGCGGGGCCTGTTGTGCCCACCCACAACTGTCTGCCCCGCCCACCAACCCTCGCACCATCCTATCGGCCCCGCCCACCAGCGCTAACCACGCCCCTTTCTCCATTGCCACGCCCCCCCCCGGCCTGGCTGCCGCCCTGGGGGGGTGCGAGGCCGTGGGGGGGGGTGTGTGTGTGTGTGTGTGTGTCCTTGAACCCCCCCAGGCGGGGCTCCCCCAGCCCCCCCGGGTCTCGGCACCCCCCCCCCCATCACGACCACCACGGAAAGAAGAGGAGCCGTTTATTGGGGCGCAGGGGGGGCCCCAGCACAGCGGGGCTGGGGGGAGGGAGGGGGGCACCGCGGCCCCCAAGGCACTTTGGGGGGGGGGGCGGGAGGATGGGCAGTGCGGCAGCCCCCCCCCCCCCCCCCTCCCCCGCAAAATAATAATAATAAAAAACAGACTTTGGTCCTGGACGCGCTGGCGGGGGGGCGCCCCCTCGCCCCGGGGGGGGCGCCCCCTCGCCGCGGGGGGGGGCCGGGGGGGGGGGGCGCTCAGAGGATCTGGCGGGGCATGCCGTAGCCCGTCATGCCGGCCTGCGAGGCGCCGCGGTTGGTGCCCATCTGCAGCCCGATGACGCTCTGCCCCTCCTTCAGCTTGTCCTCCGAGAAGACGCGCCGGTTCTCCTGCGACTTCCTGCGGGCACGGGGGTGGGGGGGGGGGTCAGCATCCCCGCGGGGACCCCCCCCCCACCCACCCCCCTCGGGGACCCAACACCTACTTGGGGAACCAGTTGGGGTCTCCCACGAAGAGCCCGTCGCCCTTGGCAACGGCCAGGCTGCCCAGGTTCATCAGGGTCCGCTGCACGCAGGCCATGTTCTTCCCTACAAACGGGGCGGGAGGCTCATCCCTGCCCCCCTCCCGCCCCCCCCCCCCGCCCCCCCCCACCGAGCCCCCCGCTCACCCTCCCAGAGGTCGACGGTCTGGAAGATGTCGGTGGCGGCGATGCCGTAGCGCTCGGCCGCCTGCAGGAACTGGGAGATCTGCTCCATCTGCTTGAAGGCCATGGAGGACGCCTGGATCTTGGCCACGGGCGCTTGGCCCCGCGGGTACAGGCTGTTGACGAGGCGGCACAGCACCTGGAGAGGGGGCGGCGGGGCGTCAGGCGGCGCGGTGACCCCCCCTCCCCTCACTCAACCCCCCCCCACCGGCGGGTCGGGGGGGTACTCACGGTGCCGTCCTTCAGCCACTGCTGGAAGCCGTCCCTGCCCGGCGCCGGCTGCTCCGCGTCCCCTCCGCACTGCGCCAGGATCCACCGCACCAGGACCTGCTCCAGCTCGGGGTCGTACTGCCGGTCGATCTTCTGCTGCACCTCCCGGCTCAGGCCGTACGACGGGCCCCGGTTTGCCATGCTGACGGCGGCGGGGGGGGGGTGGGGGGGGGCTGCTGCGGGCATCGCGCTCCCGTCAGCGGTTCCGACGCAGCCGGCACGGGACGGACGCGGGCCCGCGGCGGAACCCCGCGGGGACGGGGCGTGGGGGGGGGGGTGACAGCCGGCGCGGTGGCCGCTCCCCGGCGGAGCCCCATCCCGCCTGGACGTCCGGCCCGGAGCCTTATCGCCCGTGCCAGGCGCTGCCCGCTTCCTGCCCGGCCGGCCGGGAGCGGGTGCTGGGCCCGTGCCCACCCGAGGGCGACGGGGCGATTGGGCCCCGGGTGGGGTGGACAGTGCTCCGGTCCCTCCCCGGCCCCGTGGCGGCCGGGCACGGCTTGTTTGCCAACCCCGTTTGCTCGGGATGGGCGCCAGATCCGGGACCGGCTCGGGAGCTCGGGGCCCGGTGCCCCCACCCCGGCAGCGCAGCCGGACCCAGTTGGGCCCCGCGGCCAGGTGCTGCCCTTGCCGAGGTGCCGCCCGCGCCGGGTGCCTGCGGGGGCCCAGCGTCACCCTGCCCACGCTGCCGGGGTGCTCCAGGCCCTGCGGGGGGGCTGGACCCCTCCGCGCACCCACGATGCGGTGGGTCACGCGTCACCTCCCGCCCCGCGGGGGTGCCAGCCCCGGTGCCCCCCATCTCGGTTGGGGATGGAGCTGGACCCCCGCCTGGCTCCAGGTTCGGGGTCCCTGTCATCGGGGGGGGTGGGAGGGGTCACCCCGACTCATCGGGGCAGGAGGAAGAACAACCCCAACCCCCGCAGCCGCCCCGCGACCCCAGGCTGCCCCGGGTGTCCCCCCCCCACAGAGCCACCGGCCGCTGGGGGGGGGGTCCCCGGGGCGCGGGCAGCCCCCGTGGGGAGGGAGCGGCCGGCCGGGGGCCAAAACCGGTTGGGAAACAAAGAGGAGCCGAGATGGGCGCAGACAGCGCTCGTTTCCCGACACGGCCGGGGCTCGCCCAGGCGGGGCGGGGGGGGGGCGGGGGGGGGCTGGACACGGCCCAGCCGCGCCGGGGACCCGGGCGATGCCGCGGGAGGGGGCTGCACCCAACCCGGCCGGGGCACGGCCCCCCCTGGAGACCCCACGGGGGCAGCGGGGACCACGGCCAGGCTGGGACCCTGCGGGCATTGCCGGGGGGGGGGGGGGTCCCAGTTGGGGTGCAGCCACCCGGGGGTCCCCAGAGACACCCCGGGGCTCCCACCGATCTCCCGGGGCCCGCGGGGAGGGGGCTGCGCTCAGCCCAGGGGGGGCAAGGCCACCCTGGGGACCCCACGGGCTCCCCCCAGGTGCCAGCAGGGAGGGGACCCCGGCCAGCACATGGCCCTGGGGACCCCCGAGTCACCCCGGGGGCAGCGGGGACGGGACCCGCGGCACGGCCACGCGGGGGTCCCTATAAACACCCCGGGGGGGCCGGGGAGGGGACCGGAGCCCAGGCGAGGCGCTGCCCCGGGGGTGCCCGGAGCGGCGGGGCCGGAAGCCGCACCCGGGTCCCGCTTCCCGGGCGCGGCCGCGTGTCCCGGCGGCTCCAGGGACGCGGCGCCCGGCCCTGCCCGGAGCCGTTACCGGGGCGGGGCGGGGGGGGGGGGGGAGGGGGCGGCCCGGGGCACCGGGAGCGGTCCCGCGCCGGGCCCGGTCCGTTTTAGGGCAGAGTAAGCGGTCCGGTCCTGGTCCCCATCCCGGTGCCCGCGCGCATCCCGGTGCCCGCGGGCGCTGCCCGGTGCCCTCCCCGCCCCTCCCCCGCCCGTACCTGCGGCGCGGATCCCTCGGTCCCGGTGCGGCAGTGGCGGATGCTGCCGCCCGCGCCCTTTTCACGGCTGATGTCAGCGCGGCCGGGGGCGGCCGGGGGGCGGCCCCGGTACCGCCCGCTCCCGGGGCGGGTCCGCCGGGCCGGGGCTGCGCCACCGCCGCGCCCCGGGGCAGCCCCGCCCCGCCCGGGGGGAGATGAGGAAAAGGGGGGGCGGGCAGGGGGACAGCGGGGGTTTGGGGGGGCAGACGGTGGCCCAGCTGGGACAGGGGTGACGGTCCCCAGGGATGGGGCAGGGGGTCAGGCCCCCACGGCGGTGATGGGGACCACCAGGGGCTGGTGGCAGCTCGGTGGGCTGCAGGGGGGCAGCTCGGGGGGGTGGGGTGGGGGGGTGGCAGTCCCCCTCCCCGTGTCCCCAGGCGCGCGGCGCGGGGGGGGGGGGGGGGGGGGCCGATGGCGCTTGCACAAGTCCCGTTTCCATGGGAACCGCAACCCAAAACAACAAACAAACCCTCAGCCCGGAGCCTCCTGCCGCCCCCGGAACGCGCCACCGCCTCGGCGGCCCCCTGCCCCCCCCCCCCCCCCCCCGGGACCCCAAATCTGCCCCGCGCTCAGCACCCACCGAGGTGCCACAGCCCTCGGGCGTGGGGACCCTCCCCGCGGGGGTTGGGGTCCCTCCTGCCCCCATGGGTGCCACGTGGCAGGCTGGGTGCTGTCCCCTACATCACCCCCCACCCCCCCCCGGGGTTGTGGGTGTCCCCTGGGGGGGCTCCCGTGGCTTTGGGGACACGGCAGGGGGTGACACCGCGGGGACGAGGTGACAAAGCGAGGGTGGCACAGGGGGCAGGACCCATGGCGGGGCCGGGGGGGGCCCAGGGGGACACAGGGAGCGGGGGGGGGGGGGATGATACAGGGGGACAGGGCCCACGGGGGTGACACGGGGTGACACAGGGGCAGGGTCCTGGAGGGACACGGCGAGGGGGGAGCTGGGGACGGGAGCCCCGGGGGCAGCGTGGGGGTGATTAGGGGGCGGGAGCCGCGGGGTGGCAGGGGACGGGACCCCAGGGGACGGAGTGACACGGGGAGAGGGCTGGGGACACACGGGGGGGGCCGCCGGGCAGGATGCTCGGGGGATGCAGCCGGGGGGGGGACACACGGGCAGGACCCCTGGGTGACACGGGGGAGGACCTGGGGGGGGACTCGGGCCGATGCTGGGGACACAGGGGGACCCAGGGGGGACACAGGGGGACCCAGAGCGGACCCCGCCCCCAGGGGGGACCCCGCACGGCAGAACGGGGGGGGCACAGGGGCACGGGGGGGGCACAGGGGAGCGCAGACAGGGCGACCGAGGGGAGACCCGTGGCGACCCGACGTGACCCGTGACACAACCCACGAGCGACCCCCGGAAGACCCCGGGCAGGGGGTGGGGTGACGTAGCGCGCGCCGGGCCCCGCCCCCGTGACGCGCTCCCACGGCTTGGCCATATAAGGGCACGAGGCGCGCTGGCCCCGCCCCCCCCTCGCGGAGCCACCGCCAGGCTCCGCCCCCCCCGGGAGATAAGGGGGGGGGGGGGGGGGCACCGGGGTGGGACGGGCATGGGGAGGGTCCCGAGCCCCCGGGGAGCACCAGGACGGGGTAGTGGGGGGCGGGGAGGACCCTGGAAGGACCTGGGTGCCCTGGAGATGGGTGGGGGGGTGGTGGGCGTCACCTCTCTCCGCCCCCCCCCCCCCCCAAACGAGCCAGCGTTGCTCTCACGCCGCTTTATTCGACCCCAACGCCCCCTCCCCACCCACCCCCGGGGGTCCGGGGGTCCCTAGAACAGCGTGGCCAGCTCCAAGCGCTCGGAGCAGCCCCCGGGGGGGGCCACGCGCTGCCGGACCCCCTCCCTGCGGTGCCGGGATGCCGCGCGCTCCGGGGAAGGGGTGCGTTCCCGGGGGGTGCCCCCCGCCGCCAAGGCCTCCGCCGACACCGAGCTCACCGGGGAGGAGCCGCTGCTGGGCTCTGCGGGGAGACAGGAGGGGGTCAGCCCGGCTGCGTCCCCCCCCCGCGGGGTCACCACCCCCCCCCCCCGGGGTCACCCCCAGGGACTGGGGGGGCTCCGTCACCTCCTTTTTTCCCCAATGGCCGCGCGCTGGGAAGGGTGAGGGGCAGCCCCGTGGGGTCAGGGGGGTTGGGGAGGGGTCTGGGGGGGGGGGGGGGGGGGTCACACTCACTCTGTCGCTCCAGGTCGCGCAGGGCGATGGTGGAGACGGGCCGCGCCGGGTCCCCGCGGCGATAGAGCTGCAGCGCCTCGAGGATGTCGGACTCCAGCGCGAACTCCGCATCCCACTCGTAGTTCTCATCCACCGAGGTGTTCCTCCTGGGGGGGGGGGAGAGGGGGCGTCAGGACAGCCCCCACCGGCACCCCGAGGGAGCTGGGAGCCTGGGGGGGTGCGGGCAGTGGCGTGGGTGTGGGGTGGTCCCCAGGGGGCAGGGATGGTGGGTACCCCCGGGGGGGGGTGGTCCCCAGCGGGCAGGGACAGTAGGTAACCCTTGGGGGTGGTCCCCCAGGGGGCAGGGATGGTGGGTACCCCCAGGGGGCTGGTCCCCAGGGGGTAGTGACAATGGGTACCCCCAGGGGGTGGTCCCCAAGGGGCAGGGATGGTGGGTACCCCTGGTCCCCAGGGGGCAGGGACAGTGGGTACCCCTGGGGGCTGGTCCCCAAGGGGTAGTGACAATGGGTACCCCCTGGGGGGTGGTCCCCAGGGGGCAGGGATGGTGGGTACCCCCAGGGGGTGGTCCCCAGGGGGCAGGGATGGTGGGTACCCCTGGTATTCAGCAAGCAGGGATGGTAGGTACCCCCGGGGGGGTGGTCCCCAGGAACAGGGATGCTGGGTACCCGTGGTCCCCAGGGGGCAGGGATGGTGGGTACCCCTGGAGGCTGGTCCCCAGGGGGTAGTGACAATGGGTACCCCCTGGGGGGTGGTCCCCAGGGGGCAGGGATGGTGGGTACCCCCAGGGGGTGGTCCCCAGGAACAGGGATGCTGGGTACCCCTGGTCCCCAGGGGGCAGGGACAGTGGGTACCCCTGGGGGCTGGTCCCCAGGGGTCAGCTCCACACTGGGAGCATCCCACCCGTGGCTCACCTCTTCCCGGTGCTGCCAAGGGCCGGATCCATCCGGGCCCTGCTCTCCTCCATCGCCAAGCCCCCGCTGAGCCAGCTGCCCCCATCCCCGAGGGGGGGGCCCAGGCAGTTGCCCCCCAAGGACGGTGCCAGCGAGGGGGGCCGCAGGAAGGAGGCGCTGCCCCGGCCGCTGCTCTGGCTGGTCAAACTGCCCCGCGGCAGCTTCTCCGGGGGGACGGGATCCGGCGTCCTGCCCTGCACCCAGCCGTGCTCCCCGGTACCGGCCGAGGGCTCAGTCCTGCCGGTGGGGGGGCGGTGGGGGGGCTGGGCGGGGGGCCGCGGGCCAGCGCCGGGCAACGAGGCCTTGGCAGGACCCAGCGGCAGGCGGGGGGGCTCGAGGAAAGCGGCAGTCGGGGGGCAGGCGGCGTTGGCACATGTGTCAATGCAGTCCGGGCACAGCGTCCGCCCCGCGCGCCGCGGGGAGCCCCCAGCCCTTGGCAGGGCGGGCGGGGGGCTAGCGGCGGGCTCCACCTGGCCGCTAGCCCTTGGCAGGGCGGGCGGGGGGGCTAGCGGCGGGCTCCACCTGGCCGCTGGCATGGCTGGGCTGGGCTGGCTCCTCCGGGGGGGGCCAGTCGCCGTCAACGCACATCTCCTTGAAGAAGGGCAGGCTGAGGTACTGGAGGATCCCGCTCGGGGCTGGGGGGTCAGCCGGCTGCTGGCTGGGGGGCGTCGGGGGGTCAAGGGGCAGCCGGGGGGGACCCTGGAGGGGCAGCGAGTCCCACAGGGCGCTGGGGGTGGGCAGCTCCTCCACGGTGCTGTAAGGCAGAGTCGCGGCCGAGGCCACGGGGCTGATGTCGGGGACGCACATCGCCGCCGCCTCGGCCACCGGGCTACTGCTGCCGTAGCCGAAGTAGCGGCCGCGGCGGTAGCCGCTGGCCCGGGCTCCCCGGTCGGGCTGCCCCGCGGGCCGGGGTCGCAGCGAGACCCCCTTGCGCCAGATGGGCTCCTCCTCGGCGGGGAGCTGGAGGTCCGGGGGCGCGGGTGGGCGCGGGGCAGCACCCCGCAGCCGCTCTCCTGCGGCGGCGCGTCCGTCTCCACCACGAAACGCCCGTCGGGGCCCCGGCAGATGCGCTCCAGGGGCACGTGCTCCCCGACGTGGCTCTCGTAGAGGGCGTAGCGGGAAGCGACGCCGGCGATGCTCAGCCCCAGGCTGGTGCCGGCCTTCTCGCCCCACAGCAGCGTCCGGCGCAGGCTCCGGTACGGAGACGGCTGCAGCTTCAGCTTCACCGTGCTGTCCGGGCTCCCAGAGCCCAGAGAATCGCTGTGAGGAGCCGCTGCAGCATCCTCCGGCCCGGCTGGGGGTCATCCGCCTCCCTCCCCCCACCTCACTGGGCCGAGAGAGCTCGTGCCGGGACCCTGCACGCCAGACCTGCGCCCGATCCTTCGGCGGGAGCACCCGGAGGGAGCCCTGACCCCAGCACCCGGCTCCTAACCCCCCCTCCGCGCCCAGCCCTCAGCCTGCGGTGGTGGGAGGGGGCAGCTGCCCCCCCAACGGGTCCCTCTGCCCCCCCAGCCAGCGGCGAGCGAGCGATGGGGAGCGGGATGCGGGGCGGGATGCGGGATGAGGAGCGACTTACTGCGGAGGTGGAAGCTTCTTGGTGGGGGAGAAGACGAGTGGTGGATCTGGAATGCCATGAGAACACGAGGGGATCACGCGGCGAGCAAGGCAGAGTGAAGATGAGGATGGCAGCACTCCCCAGGTGCCCCTTGGGGAGACCCCAGCCCTGGGTCCGGACGCCGCGCGCTCGCTGGGAACCCCGGGATCCGGCTCCCTACCTTGCCTTCGCTTCTGGACGCGGGCGGCTCGCCGGCGGTTCATGACGCAGGCAGCCACCGTGCTGAAGATGACGGCCACGCTGAGGAAGCAGATGCCCCCGATGACCCCGGCCAACACCGGCTGCGGGAGCAGCTCCGGCAGCTGGGTGCGGGACGGATACACCTCCATGCCTGGGGCGGAGAGGAGAGGCGGTCAGAGGCTCGCTCACCGGCGCAGCGCGCCGGCACAGCCTCCCAGACGTTGCCAGCACCAGGATAACCCGCCAAATCCGTGCCCCCGCCCCGCCCGGAGCTCCCCTGCTATCCCGCCCACGAGGCCGAAGCCACGCCAGGTCCGCACGTGGCACTGGCTCGGAGGGTCCCGCTCCGGGCACCGTGTCCCCTGGTCTAGCAGCCGGGACACGCGGGGGTGGGAGCGGGGCGAAGGGGTCTCCGTTTGGGAAGATGCCATTGGCCCCTCAGGTTTCCGTGCCCAGGGCAGGAAGGGGCGGCGGGCGGCGGGCGATCCTACCTGCTGTGGAGACGTTCACCGTGTTGCTGGGGTCGCTGATGTAGCTGCCAGCAAAGGCCACCAGTCGGAACGCGTAGAAGGCGTCCTGGGGGAGCAGCGGGCCAGTAGCCTCGTTAGCACGGTAGCCAGCCAAGCCACCCCACCCGGCTGGAGCCCCGTGGCTCTGCATCACCCCCCGGATGCCCCAGCGCAGCGACACTGGAGATGTGACCCCCTTCCCCTTGCTGTGTCCCTCCGCCCCCCCACCCCCAGAGAGGGAGCGCCCAGCGGGATTCCCACCTTGATGAGTCCCGGCACCAGGATCTGGGTCTCCGTGCTGGGGATGGAGCGGTCCAGCACCTCCCAGCCGCCCTTGTCCTGCCGCAGCTCCAACGCGTAGCCGCTCAGCGCCACCGAGGACCGCGCCGGGGGGTCCCACCGCAGCAGGACCCCACGCGCCGTCTCGTTGGCGCTCAGAGCCTGCGGCGGGGACAGGAAGACGCGCACGGTGGTGGCCGGCGGCTCTGGAGGCACTGTGGTCACCGGGACGCCTGAGGAGAAAGGGGATGCTGGGGAGGGGGATGCTGGGGCGGGGGATACCGGGGCGGGAGCGGGGTAGAGATGGGAGTTTCCAGCGTGCTTGAGGGCTCTGGGGGGACAGGGGGTGCTTTGGGGAGCACACGGACACCCCCCCATCTTACCCCTGGGCACGGAGGTGACGATCTGGCTGAAGGGGCCGCTGCCCAGCTTGTTCTGGGCCAGGACGCTGAACTGGTAACTCATGTCCGGCTGCAGGTTCTCCACCAAGAGGTGCTGAGCACCCATCGGCACCGAGAGCGACACCCAGTCGTGATGGGCGCGGGGGGGATGCTTCACCCTGAGGGGATACGGGGACCTGTGAGGTACCAGGTGGGGCGGAGGGACCCCAGGGTCTGCCCACAGGGACTCACAGCGGCGTGTACCAGACGCTGAACCTCTGGAAGTAGCCCCCATCAAACCCCGGCTCCCAGGAGACGTTGGCTGCCAGGCGGAGCGGGAGCACGGAGACGTTGGTGACGGCGTGAGGACTGGTCCCTGGCAGGGGGGAGGGGAAACAGAGGGAAGACCTACCCAACCGGGCAGCTCGGCCTTCCGTCCCGTCCGGCACAGGAAGGCTGGTGCCACCCACCCCTCGGGCAGCTCGCACCCGGGGTCCCGGCCCCCCCAGGGACTCACCCAACACGTGGACCGAGGTGGCGGCGCTGACGCTGGCCACCTGGTTGGTGGCCGTGCACTCCCAGAGCCCGTGCTGCTCCTTGCCCAGCGGGCGCAGGATCAGGCTGCTGTTCCCGTCCACCCGGGCGCCACTCGTCCCCGTGCTGCCCACCTGCGCGGCACGGGCCGTGAGTGACCACCCACCCCGCCCAGGGCTGGGACACCCACCCCCCCGGGCTGGTTCAGGGACCCAGGGGTGGGTTTTCCCCCTGGTTTTTTTTAAAGGGCAACACAAGCAACGTGTCCTGAGCCCCTTTCCCCGCAGGAACCAGGAGAGGGGGGACCCTGGAGCGTCCGCAGGGACACAGACGAGGGGACTGGCCTGGAGCGAGGTCCAAGGCAGCGTCCAGCTCCCAGGATGGTCCCCGGGGTGGCGGCTCCTACCTTCACCCAGGTGATGGCTGGGGGGGGATCCCCGTGGGCGGCGCAGGGGATGACCAGCTCCCGGCCCACCTCCTGGAAGTATTCCTCCTTGGGACGCACCGTGAAGGCGGGGGGGGTCCTGGAAGGGCGCGGTGGCAGGCGGGACAGGGCGCAGAGCCGCGGGCACGCAGCCCACCCGGGCTGCCCGGCACAGCACGGGGCAGCGCGGGCGAGGGGCCCACCCTCACCTTCAGCAGGACGCGCGTGGGCCGGGACTCGCCAGCGGTGCCGTAGCTGTTGTAGGGGGTGCAGGTGTACACGCCCAGCGCGTCGTCGTTCCCCGTCGCGATGACGATGGAGCCGTCCGGTCCCACGGACCAGCCAGGGAGCTGGGACACGGGGATGCGGGGTCAGGATTGGGGGGGGAGAGGCTCGGGGGGGGGGTGGGAGGGTGGGCGCAAGCGGCTGTACCTTGTCCAGGTCGAGTGGGCGCCCATCCCTCATCCAGCTGACAGAGAGCAGGGGGGGGTTGGCCCGGGTGGGGCAGCGGATCACACCCTGCATCCCCTTGGGCAGGTGGGTCTCCGGCAGCATGGCAGTCACCCGCGCCGGATCTGCGGGGACCAAGAGGGTGCCAGGGGTCCCCCTTTGCCACCACAACCTGCAGGGTGGCCCCCGGGCTGGCCCGGCACGGCCTTTCCGTGGCTTGGGCACGTGGCTGGGGGGGGGCCGCGGGGCTCTTACACAGCACCGTGACGAAGGCCGAGGCGGAAGGCGGCTTCCACAGCCCGTTGCTGGGGATGCAGGTGTATTTGCCGGCGTCGTCCGGGGTCGTTTGCTGGAGCAAGAGACTCCCGTCCACCAGGATGCGAACCCGAGCCTGGAGGCGGCTGCAAGGGAGGGGGTGAGTGGCGAGGCCGGTCCTGCCCCCGCAGTGCATCCAGCCAGCCTATCCTGCTCACATCCAGGGCCACAGCGGCCTGCTGGCCCCCACGCCACCGGCACGAGCCGCCGGCCGCCTCGGTGCCAGCCCCCATCCCTGCGGTACCTGAGGTGGAAGACGTTGCTGCTGCCCTGGAACCAGGTGTAGGTGAGGTTGCCCGGGTACGCCTCAGCCTGGCACGCCAGAAAGGCATCTTGGGAGACGTTGACGGTGACGTTCTGGGGTGGCACCACGATGACGGGTGGCCCTGCAGCGTGGGGCAGAAGGGACGGTGAGCGCCGGGGACAGGGCACAGCCCCGGCTGCCCCAAAGCCCATCCAAAACCCAACCCCTCCGCGCCCGGCGGCAGCAGCCGGCGGGGTGACCCCCGTGGGCGCCGAGGGGGCGAGCGCCCGCTCTCACCCTGCACGAGCACGCGGGTGGTGTGGGTGACGGTGCCCTCCTTGCTGGAAGCGTGGCAGGTGTAGGTGCCGGCGCTGGCGCGCTCCACCGCGGCGATGCTCAGCGTCCCGTTCCTCACCTGCGACGGCACAGCGCGCGTGGCGCAGCCGCCCGGGGCCAGGACACCCTCAGGAACGCCGGCGGGACGCGGGTGACGCCTGGCTGCCCCATGAGAGCCTGGCCGAGGCGGAGTCGGGGGGATACACATGTCGCTGGTTTGGGGTCCCCACCTGCACCGTGTCCCCGCTCTGGACAGCCAGGTCGCTCCTCTTCCAGATGACAACGGGCTGGGGGTTGCCGACGGCCGTGCAGGTCAGGCTCAGCGCGTCCCGGTCCCGCACTTCCACGAACGCGGGGGGGGTCTCCAGGAAGGTGGGGGGTGCTGCAAAGACAAGAGCAGACCCTCACCCTCAGGTCTGGCTCAACCGGTCTTGGGAGACCAGCGGATCCAGTCCCAGTCCCGAGAGGTGTCGGCTGGCGCTGGGCGGCGCTGGCGGGATCGGCCCGTACCGTTGACGGTGAGGTGGATCCAGGTGCCGTTCCGAAAGTCGGCATCGGTGCTGTGCCGGTCGAGGAAGAGCACGCGGCACTCGTACCAGCCCTGGTCCTCGGCGCGCAGCAGGTCGATGTGCAGCGAGGCGCCTCCCTCGATCCACACGCGACCTGCTCGCCCAGGGAACGGCGGTCACCGCCGGCGGCTCGGGGACAGCCCCAGGCCACCCGGGCCCCCAGGCCACCCGCCCCACCACAGGCTCAGTGGCTTCCCCTGGCCCATCTGGCAGCAACCTTTTGGGGACCCTTCCTCTGCAGCCTCGGCTGCCCTCTCCCCTTGGGAGCCCCCGCAGCACCCGTGGGAGCCCTGCTAAGCACCGGGCACCCCCACACCCCCCTACCCCCAGAGCACGGGGGGGTGGGGTCAGGCCAAACCCCTCACCCCACAGGAACGAGCGCTAGAGACCTTCGGAGGGGTATGATAGGGGGGGTGTCCCGTGTGGCGGGGCCCCCGCCGCGAGCAGCCCTGCACCCCACGGCCTCTTTGATGAGGAGGAGGATAAGAGCGTAAAGCGGCAGCGAGCGCAGCCCTTTAATCCCCGGGGCTATTATCAGAGCCATAATCAGCTCAGGCGTGCAGCGGGCAATTGGCTCAGCCCCGGCCGGGGTGCACGGGCAGCGCACCCACCACCCTGGTACCCCCAGGGGTCCATGCCCCCAGCCCCACTGCAGGCACCCACTGCTCCAGTACCCCCAGGGCTCCGTGCCCTCATCCCCACTGCCCTGGCACCCCCACGGCTCCGTGCCCCCAGCCCCACTGCAGGCACCCACTGCTCCAGTACCCCCAGGGCTCCGTGCCCTCATTCCCACTGCCCTGGCACTCCCAGGGCTCCGTTCTCCCAGCCCCACTGCAGGCACCCACTGCTCCAGTACCCCCAGGGCTCCGTGCCCTCATCCCCACTGCCCTGGCACCCCCACGGCTCCGTGCCCCCAGCCCCACTGCCCTGGCACCCCCACGGCTCTGGGCCCCCAGCCCCACTGCAGGCACCCACTGCTCCAGTACCCCCAGGGCTCCGTGCCCTCATCCCCACTGCCCTGGCACCCCCAGGGCTCCGTGCCCCCAGCCCCACTGCCCTGGCACCCCCACGGCTCTGGGCCCCCAGCCCCACTGCCCTGGCACCCCCACGGCTCTGGGCCCCCAGGGCTCCGTGCCCTCATTCCCACTGCCCTGGCACCCCCAGGGCTCCGTGCCCCCAGCCCCACTGCAGGCACCCCCAGGGCTCCAGCACCCCCAGGGCTGCGTGCCCTCATTCCCACTGCCCTGGCACCCCCAGGGCTCCGTGCCCCCAGCCCCACTGCAGGCACCCCCAGGGCTCCAGCACCCCCAGGGCTCCGTGCCCTCATTCCCACTGCCCTGGCACCCCCAGGGCTGCGTGCCCCCAGCCCCACTGCCCTGGCACCCACAGCCCAGAGAGATGCTCCAGACCAGGGATGCGGGTTTAGCCCCGAACGTGCCATTGCCCGGGGTGGCCTCGATCCCAACGTGCCGTGGCCGTGCAGCTCTCGGCACCGGAGCAGCCCAAGATGCTCCCGTTGACATCCCAGAGCTCCCCAAGATCGGCACCTTCCCGGAGTGTTTCCATCAAAGCGAGTGTTGTCCAACCACCCCCGCCAGCTCCACCCAGGAGCTCAGTGTCACCGGCGGTCCCCACACACTGCCTGTGCCACCGGAGCCCAGGCCCTGTGCGACCCCAGCACCCGGAGCCTTTTCCAGCCGCCGCAGCCACCCACCACGTCTCCCACCGCTCCTCCCTCTCTCGAGACCCACGGCACCTCTTGGGCAGGAGCCGCAGGGACGGAGGGATGGATCCACGTGCCTCTGGCAGCATCCCTCCCTCGGAGCAGGAAGCAACACCTCGGGCATCCCTCGAACACGAGGGCGGTGGCAGGAGCAGCCAGAGGGATGGGAGCAATGGCAAAACACCTGTGGGACAGGGGACCCTCCCACCCGTGGGACACGGGACCCTCCCACCCGTGGCTGCTCCCACGCCGAGCCCTGGGAAGTGGAGCAACTCTGGGAAACCCCATCCCCGCCTGCAGCTGTCAGTTTACGGAGCCAGGCGGGAGCAGCAGGCTCCTGAACAAAGGTCCCTTTGGAAGGGATCAGTGCCCCGGGGACGCCCCCCCAGCCTCCCCCTAATCCCCCTGTGCCGGCCCCCAGCCCCCTCCTCCTCTTCCACCACCCGCCGATAACAAAACCGCCAGGACAAGCATCCCCCAGCGCCTGGCAACGCCATTCAGAGGGACACAAAGGGGCCCAGCCCCAGGCGCTGCTGCCGGGATGGGGTGTCCCTGATGCCGGGACCAGGGGGGGGGGTTGCCCCTGCCGCCGGGACCGGGGAGGGGGTGCCCAAGCTGGCAGCTGGGCCAGGGACCAGTGACCATGGGAGAGAGCCAGCCACATTCCCTCCAGCCAGGGAATGGCACATTCCCCATGGCCAGGGGCTCTCACGGAGGTGGCCGCAGCCCCAGGACACCCAAATCGCCCCCCCCCGAGGGTCAGAGGGAACAACAGGGATTTGCTGGTCCCTCTGGGAGACACCGGAGCTGCTCTGCCTGGAAGGGCTGATGGAGGGGCTGCCCTCGCCCCTTCCCTGTGCCCACGGCCCCTGCCCTCCCCTCCATCCCTTCCCCTCCATCCCTTCCCCAGCCCCCAGAGGATTGGGAACAAGCCGCCTTGCTGCCATGGTGACGGCCCCCAGCCCCCCCTGCCCACCCACCTCGCCCTCATTACACCACCAGCCCCCAGCACGGATTCCCCCCGCCCCCCAGTGCTGATCCCAGAGCAGCCCAACCTGCTCCCCCAGCCCCCAGGGGCCAGGCTGGCAGCAGGGATAGGGCAGGGGGGTGGGGGGCTGCGGGCAGCGCAGGCAGGAGGCTGCCCAGGCCCTTTCTGGGTAACCCGAGCTCCTGCAGCCGAGGCGGGGGGGGGGGGGCGTCCGGGCTCAGGTAACAGGATCCCAGCTCAGGCCCCCGCGACAGCAGGTGCCCCATCACCGGAGGGGGTTGTCATGGAGCCAGCTCGGGGAGGGGGGCTCCGGGATGCAGGTGGCAGCAGGGGGATGCCAAGGCGTACCCCAAAACCCATCGCAGGAGGAGGCAGCGCCCCTCAGCCCGTGGCCAGGCAGGAAAGGCTTGGCCCACCCTGCCCCTGGGTCTGTGGGCGAGGGCCGGTTTCGGCAGTGGGCACAGTCCGGCACTGCAGTGCCCCCCATCCCATCGGACTGGGGGGCAGGATGTCGGTGCGTCGCTGTCCGAGCCGGGCTCAGCCCGAAACGCCAGCCAGGTGCCAGCCTTTTCCCTCCTCTCCAGCGTCCCCGTCCTCGAGGGACGCCCGTGTCACCCTCGCAGGGATCCCACTCGCCGAGATCCCTCGAGGACTGTCGGCGCTTCACTTTAAATACCCCGTAAAGAGGAGAACATCCCCCTCCCACGCCGCAGCCCTTCCCCGGCGCAGCTTTGCTCCAAATCCCAGCCAGCCCAGCGCCGCCAATTACCGGCTTCACCAGAATCCCCTCCCCAGGGCTCAACCTTCAAGCGACCCGCAGGGGCCGAGGCGGCGGCGCGGCAGCACCCGGGGCACCCCCGGCCTCCGGCACGGGGCACCCCCATGGCCCTGGTCCCCCACAGCGGGCCGGACGGGAGAGCCAGGGCCACGGTGCCACGGCCTCCAGCAGCCAGAGGCCACGGTGATGGGAGCTGGTGTGCCGGGAGCTGCCGCCTGGGGAGCTTCTCCCCCTCCCCAAATCGGGGGGGGGGTCCCTCCCGCTGCCGAGCGGGGCCAGGGGCTGCATCTCCCCTGCCAACCGGGTACCCACATCCCCTGCGCCTCCTACTCCGGTCACCCCTCGGGCACGAGGGGGGGACTCTCCCCGCGCCGTGGGGACCCCCCTGGCCCCACAGCACCCCGGGCAGCAGGACGGGGAGCCCTGGGAGCGTGATTAATGCGGTCTGACAGCCGCTGGGGCCCAGCCAAGGAGAGCGGGGACGTGGGACACCGCAGCCAGCCTCGTGTGCTGCCCCGGGCCACTCCCAGCCCAGGGGCTGGGGCCAGGAGGGACCCCCAGGCCCCCGTAACCCCCCGCTGAGCGTGGCACTCACCCGCGTACTCCGGGTCCACCCGCGGCGAGTAGAGCCCGAACTTGATGAAGATGGGGAGGACAAAGCCAAACCGGACCCACTCGATGACGTAGAGGGGGGGTCGCGCCCCGTGGGCGTCCAGGAGGTCGCAGCCCAGCACCGTGCTCTCCCCGACTCGCCCCACCACGGCCTGGGCCGGGGCCTGGCCGCTGCCTGCGGGACCGGGACGGGAGGGGTTGAGCCCCGCCGACGGGCCGGGACCCTGCCCGAGCCGCACCCCCCGCCCCCCCCCACCCCGGCTCGCAGACCCCTTCCCACCGGCCACCCCCAGCCCCGCGGCGTCGGGAGCGGCACCACGTGCGCTGTCCCCGACGCCACCCGCCTCCCCGGGGGCCCGGTACCGGCCAGACCGGCCCCGCCGGCAGCTCCCGCCCCGGTCCCGGCTCAGCCCCTCCGCCGCGGGCGGGACGGCGGCTCCTTACCCTCAGCGGCGAGCAGGCTGAGGACGGCGGCGCGCAGCCACCACCGCATAGCCCAGGTCCCCGCTCAGGCGGCTCCCGGGGCGGGCAGCCGGGAACCGAGCGGCGGCGGGTCACCGGAGGCCAGCAGTCGGTCTCCGGGCGCCGGCGCCTCAGGGCCCACGGACCGGCCGGCTCCACCGGGCTGCCCACGGCGCACCGGCCCCGGGCGGGGGGCGCTGGCTGCTCCGCGTGCCGCCGCTCATACCCGTCCCGGTTCGGTTCGGCCCCCGCTGCGCCCCGCTCCGGCCCCGCGCTCCGGCCGCCACCGCCGGGCGGCCGCAAACAAACCCGCGGCGCGGGGAGGGGCCTCCTTGTGCCACCCCCATCGCCCCGCCTCCCGTCGCCATAGGGACAGCCAATCGGAAGGGCGCCGTCGAGGCGGGGCAGAGCGGCGGGAGCCGCGGAGGCTGCCGGGAGTTGTAGTTATGGCGGGAGGGGGCGAGGGTGGGCCGGGGGCGCGGGGCAGGGCTGTGGGATACCCCCGTGGGACACGGGCACGGGCGGTGTGCGTGACAGGCGCGTGTGTGCCCGTACACTGCCCGTCCCGGAGCACCCGCAGCGCACGGTGCCCACCCGGAGACTGCCCGGGCCGTGGCCTGACCTTTCCTGCCATGCCACGCCATGCCATGCCATGCCAAGCCAAGCCATGCCACACCATGCCATGCCAAACTGTGCCAAGCCATCCCAAGACGTGCTGTCCCAAGCCACGCCAAGACAGCCCAAGCCATCCTATCCCATGCCAAGCCATCCCAAGACGTGCTGACCCAAGCCACGCCAAGACAGCCCAAGCCATGCTATCCCATGCCAAGGCATCCCAAGCCATCCCATGCCAAGCTGTGCCACGCCATGCCAAGCTCTGCCACGCCATGCCACGCCATGCTAAGCCATCTCAAGCTGTGCTGCCCCAAGCCATGCCATGCCAAGCCACGCTATGCCAAGCCATGCGAAGCCATGCCAAGCCACGCCACGCCAAGCCACGCCACGCCACGCCATGCCATGCCAAGCCATGCCATGCCATGCCAAGCCACGCTATGCCAAGCCATGCCAAGCCACGCCAAGCCACGCCATGCCAAGCCATGCCAAGCCACGCCACACCACGCCACGCCAAGCCATGCCATGCCAAGCCATGCCAAGCCATGCCGTGAGAAGCCATGCCGTGCGAAGCCATGCCGTGTGAAGCCATGCTATGCCAAGCCATGTCGTGCCAAGCCATGCCATGCGAAGCCATGCGAAGCCATGCAAAGCCATGCTATGCCATGCCAAGCCATCCCAAGCCATGCCGTGCCAAGCCATGCCATGCCAAGCCACGCTATGCCATGCCAAGCCAACCCAAGCCATGCCAAGCCAACCCAAGCCATGCCGTGCCAAGCCAAGCCATGCCAAGCCATGCCACGCCCAGCCATGCTGTGCCATGCCACGCCGTGCACAACCCCTCGGCGGGATGGCAGCTCACGCGTGGGCACAGGGCACCCCCGTGACGGCCCAGCTGCCCTTCCCAATCCCATCCATCTCCTCCCTAATCCCATCCTAAATGTGTCCCCGGCGCGGGGCTGGCCGCCGGTGCGGTGTCCCCATCCCGCCAGGCTGAGCCGGAGCTGGGCTGCCCGCCAGGCTGGGGGCTCTGGAAGGCCTCCTGGGACAGGGGCTGCCCGGGGAGGGGACACCCCCACCCCCCGCGGCTCGTCGCCACGATGGAGCCCGGCATCGAGGGTTGAGCGCGGCCGCGCCGGGCCCTGCCCCGTAGCACCGAGTCCCGGGAACGGTGCTGAGCGCTGGGTGGGCGATGCTGGGGCAAAGTCCCCTGCCCCAGCCCCCCTCCCCTGGGGCAGGGGGGTCCGTGGTCCCCCCCGTCGGCCCGGCCTGGCCCGGCCCTCTGAGCCCGGGAGACTATTAAGGACAGAGCTAAAGTAAGAGGAGTTAAAGTAAATAATTCTGCGGTTAAGCTGCTTTCCTGCATCTCACGGGCCCATGTGAGTCCCACGGCTCCCGCGGGCTTAGGCACCGCAGCCGGACAGCGCCGGCCCGGCCCTGTCCCCCCTCCGCGGGGCTGGGCCCCCCCCGCAGCCCCCCCGGCCCAGGCGAGCGGTACAGGCAGAGCCGGAGCACCCCCCACCCCACGCTCCCACGTCACAGCCCACCCGAGCCACCGCATGGCTCACGGGACGCGGGCGCTTCCCCGAATTCCCACTGCGGAAGGGGCACTGGCAGAGCTGGGGGCTGCTTTCCACCCCCGGCTTTTTGGGGTGTCCTGTGGCATCCCCCCGGTCACCTCCTCCACCCACCTGGGGGCCGTGGAGCTGCCCGGCAGAGGCGACGGCCCCGGCAGAGGCGATGGTCCCGCCAGCCCAGGCCAGCGCCAGGCGCCCCCGGCCACGCGCTCGCTCCTGGGAATGGGGACGGTGACACTTCTTGCCCTTGGGATTTAAATGCCACCAAGGTTAGGAGCCGCTGAGAAGAGATTTTCAGGATTGGACTTTTGGAAAGAGATGCCTAAATTCCATCTAAGCTTCGCGTCGAGCACCAACGCCCTGGGCCGGCCCCGGTGCGCTGACGTGCTCCCACCCTCTGCGCGGCATCAACCGCTTTGGCGGGCCACCAGCTCCGAGGCCGCGTGCCACCAGCTCCGGGACCCATGTGCCACCAGCTCCGGGTCCCAATGGCCACCAGCTCCGGGGCCGCGTGCCACCAGCTCTGGGGCTGCGTGCCACCAGCTCCGGGTCCCAATGGCCACCAGCTCCAGGGCCACGTGCCACCAGCTCCAGGTCCCAATGGCCACCAGCTCCAGGACCCATGTGCCACCAGTGCCGGGACCCGCGTGCCACCAGCTCCAGGGCCTGCGTGTCACCAGCTCTGGGACCCGCGTGCTGGCGCCTGAAGAGTAGCCACTCCCGCTCCCGAGGGGCCGAGGCCATGAGGAGACCCACGAACCAGAACCCCCGTGGCCCAGGGGGCGGCTGCCGACCGAGCCAGGCGGCGCAGCGGGATGGCAGGGAACGTGGCAGAGCCGCGAGCGCTGCCCGATGGGTGCCCACACACAGACCTGGAGAGAAGCCACTGGAGAATCCTTTAATGCGGGAAGGGACAGACAGCAGCGCCGTGGCGCTGGGAAAGGCCCCTCTGCATTTCGGAGCCGTCTCCGTGGAACCCATCCGGCACGTGCTGCCCCAGGGAGGTGCTCACGGCTCCTTGCTGTCCTCTCCAGCACTGTGGTGGGGCAGATCCCACTGGGAGCCAGGCTTTGGGAGCCCGGCATCCCACCACCTGCGGCCCCGGCATCCCACCGGCCACGGCCCCGGCATCCCACCGCCTGCGGCCCCGGCATCCCACCGGCCACGGCCCCGGCATCCCACCGCCTGCGACCCCGGCATCCCACTGGCCGCGGCCCCGGCATCCCACCGCCTGCGACCCCGGCATCCCACCGCCTGCGACCCCGGCACCCCACCGGCCGTGGCCCCGGCATCCCACCGGCCGCGACTCTGGCATCCCACCGCCTGCGACCCCGGCATCCCACCGGCCGCGGCCCCGGCATCCCACCGCCTGCGACCCCGGCACCCCACCGGCCGTGGCCCCGGCGTGGCTCGGGGAGCGACACCGAGACGGGCCTCCCCCGCGCCGGGGGGCTGCACCTACCGAAGGCGTTGGCAGAACTGGATCACAGCCTGCTCCTGCTCCCGCGTCTCGATGGAGCCGGGTCGCAGACGCCGGATCTCCCGTATGGCGTCGCCGCCGCTCATCTTCCGCGCCTTCGCCAGGTAGCAGGCCAGCATGGTGCCCGTCCGGCCGTGGCCCAGCATGCAGTGCACCGCCACAGCCTGGCCAGCACCGGAGGGACAGGGGTGTGAGCGCTGCGGCCCCCCAGCATCCCCCCTCGGTGCACCCTCTCCCTGGGTACCACCTCCGTGCCCCCCCCGGTGCCATACCTCCCCGCTGGCGTTGGCCTCCTCCACCAGCTGCAGGAAGCTCTGGATCTGTCCTGGCGTCGGGGGGGTGAAGTCGGGCACGCGGAGCCGGTGCAGCCGGATGGCGGGGCAGAAGCCGTGGTGGGGGGGTGCCCGCTCTGACAGCGACACCAGGTGCCGCACGCCCTGGCCCAGCAGGAACCGGTAGTGTCCCGGCTCCCTCGGCATGGCCAGGCCTGCCAGACGCCCCTCTGCCACCCACGAGAAGTTGGGGGGCTCGGACGCCCCCATCGCCTGCGGGGACCGGCACCGTGGGCCCCTGCCGCTGTGTTCCCTGGGGACGAGGCTGTTCTGGGGACCCCAGCTGGGCCAGACCCCGGGGAGACCGCTGCCAGCACCCCCGGGACCCCCAGTTCAGGCCCCCCGGGGACCCCTGACAGGCCCCCTGAGACTGTAGCCAGGCACCCCAGGCCAGGCCCTTGACACCCCTAGTCCAAGCCCCGTGCCACCCCCAGACCAGTCCCCAGGACCCCCAGTTCAGGCCCCCCAGGGACCTGTGCCAGGCCCCCCAGGTCAGGATCCCACCCCAGACCACTGACACCCCCAGTTCAAGCCATGAGACCCCCTAGTTCAGGCCCCCAAGAGCCCACGGCCAGACCCCCCCGCCAGACCCGACACCCCCAGTTCAAGTCCCCTGGCAGCCCCTGACCAGGTCCCCAGGACCACCCTTCCGGAGAACGTGGCCAGGACCCCCAGCTGCGGCCCCTCGAGACCCCCGGTCCCACCCCCCCGGCAGCCCCGCACCGGCCGCAGCCCCGTGTAGGCCGCAGCGCCCGGGCCCGGGCCCCGAGGCCCGCCCCGAGCAGGGCCCCGCCCCGGCCGGTTCCCGTAGGCCCGGCCCCTCCGCTCTGCCGTACCGGGGAGGCCGCGGGGCGGCGGCACCGAGCGGGCCCGGCGAGCACCGGGCGTCTGCCAGGGCCGGGGCACCGGGAGCCGGGGTCGGGGAGCCTGGACTTGGGGAGCCAGGACCTGGGGTTCCGGGACTCGGGGGTCCGGGACACCGGGCTGCCCCTCCCGGCCCCCTCCGTGCCCGGGGGTGTATGGCCGCATGGAATTGCCCCCTGTCTGCCCCCCGCTCACCCCCGGGACTGGAGCGGGACCCCCGGCCCCTCCCCCCGGCCAGCCCCCCTTCCTCCTCTCCCACCAACCCTCGCCCTAACGAGCAGCCGAGCAGGGGTTAATTAACGAGCCAGGGTTAATTAACGAGCCACGAGGCGCCGTGGTGGGCTTCAAAGGCTGTTGCTGCTTCCCAAGCGCGTTTATGGATGCGCGGTGGCTTTGGGGGTGGGGGGGGTACACGGCAGGGAAAGGGGGGGACACACAGCCCCCACGGCTCACCCCGAGCTTTCTGGCCCACGATCTCGCAGGGGAAGTTTCTCCAGCCCAAAATGGGGGTTTCCTTGGGGTGGTTGTACTTGGCCGCCATCACCCCCCCGTTGGAGACCCCGCTATCCCGCACGTACACGGGGGAGATCTCCCCCACGAAGGACTGGTGGGCGTCAAAGCCGCCCCCGAAAGCGTCCTGCTCCTGCCCCAGCACGATGGACGCCTCCGTCCCCACCGTGTAGCCCCTCTGCAGCCCCTTGCGCGGCCAGGGCTTCCCGTTGAACCAGAACTCGGCGATGCTGGGGGCGGATTCCCAGCTGGCGCAGACGCCCTCGGCGTGCCGCGCTCCACCCCCCCCCAAAGCTCTGGGTGCCCCACTGCTCCCCGCTGCACGTCACCCTACACCCACTGCACCTTCTGCTCTCCCCACGGGACCCCAGGGGGGGTCCTAGCGCAGCCCCCCTGCCCTTACCCTTTTGGACAGCGAGGCCGAAAAGCACTGCGAGGCTGAGGAGGCCGAGTGCCCGGTGCCCCACGGCGCTGCCGAGCCCAGCCGCCGGCACCTTGGGCTGAGGGGCTATGGAACGGTTGTGACGCTCACCCGGACCTCTGTCCTCAAGCGCCTGGGGACACTGAGCCGTGGGGCTGTGTGGCAATTCGGCGAGGTGCCCGGGGCTGGTTTGCCTGCGTGGGAGCCTGCGGAGCCGGGGGCTGGCTGGGAGCCTGGGGATGGGAATTGGGGATGGGTCCCGCGTCCCCAAGCGCTTGAGCCAAGCCCGTCCCTAACCGCTGCCGCCATTCTGCGCGTGGTTGCGGTGCTGGAGCCGGTGGATGTGTGTGGGGGCTGTCTGCAGGGCAACTCGGGGGGCGTGGGGAAGGGAAAGGGTGCTCCAGGCATGGGTGACGGGTCAGTGGGGGGTGCTGGTGCTGGGGGTGACCCTGCCAGGCTGAAGGGTGCCCCCAGCTCCTTCTGAGCCCGTCCCAACCGGAGCTGGGACGCACGGATGGCACCTTCTTGGCAGGTTGCGGAGGCGAAGGGGTGATGGGGAGGGGGACAGCAGGGGCTGGGGTCTCCCCAGCCCCGATCCAGCCAGCTCTCACGGCCCCAGCACCTCCCGGAGCCGGGGTTTCACCACCACGTCGCCCTTCACTTCGTAGCTCAGGCTCCTCCAGGCCACGACGGCGGGCGGCAGGCGCAGGGACAGGTAGGCGGCTCGCATCTTGTCCGGGGACAGCCCCGCATCCCACAGGTAGACGTCGGCCAGCTCGCCCGAGAAGGAGTTGTAGACGTCGAAGCCGCCCCCGAAAGCGTCCTGCTCCTGCCCCAGCACGATGGACGCCTCCGTCCCCACCATGTAGCCCCTCTGCAGCCCCTTGCGCGGCCAGGGCTTCCCGTTGAACCAGAACTCCGCGATGCCGGTGGCGGATTCCCAGCTGGCGCAGACGTGTTCCCAGTCCCCGCGGCCCTCGGGGACGCGGAAGGTGACGAACCTGCCCCCCACGTAGAAGCGGTACTCGCCGGGCTTGGGCTTGAAGAGGAGGATGTCGTTGTCCTGCGCCTTGGTGGCGTAGGAGAAGAGGCCGTGGGGCCGGGCGAGGTCGGAGTAGGACCGCAGGCACACGGTGAAGTTCTGCAGGGGCTGCTCCAGCCTGGCGCTCAGCACCACGTAGGCATCGCTGGGGTCCTTCCGGAACACGAACACCTTTCGGTACAGGTCTGGGGGACAAGGACGCAGCGGGAGGTTGGGGTGTCCTTCAGCTCCCTGAGCCTTCCTCCACACCCCCCCCGGTGGCTCCGCATCCCTGATGTCCCCTCTGCTGACGCCAGCATCCTGCAGCCCCGCTGACCGGCTCCGAGAGCTGCTGCCACCTTCCTCCCCTCCCGACCCCCGGCGTTGTCCCTACCTTCCTGGGCTACCACCCCCGAGAGCCCGGCCAGGACGGCCAGCCAGAGCTGCAGCTGGCCCATGGTCCCGCGCCGCGGTCCGTGCCGGGAGACGATCCGCCTTGGTGGGGGCTGCCGCCCGCCGGGTTTATGGACCGGCGAGTGGGAGGGGAGCCGCGTCATCCCAATCCGTCCCCAGCAGCCCGGCGTGCCCAGGAACAGCGATTTCACGCCGTCACGCGGCTGTGCCGCAAGACCCCCGGTCAGCCGCCTGCACGGGGCTCCCCTTGGAGCAGCGCCCGGGCACCCCGGAGTCACCTCGGTCCTTTTTGGGCCCCCTCGCCTCACCCCCCTGGGCAAATTCCCTGTGGGAGCCACGCGGTTCGATCATCCGAGAGGCACAGGGGAAGCTGCCCCCCGGCCCCTCATCCCAACCCGCGGCTCTCGGCCACGTCCCTGGGCTCTGCTCGCCCCGTCCCGGCCAACGGGATGGGGCCCAAAGCTGGAGCCGTGGGCACCAGGAGGCAGAACCCGCAGTGAAGCCGAGGGTCCGGCATCCTCCCCGGGTGCCCGCGGCCTGGGCAGCGTGCTGCGCCCCCCGCCCTGGTTGGGAAGGGGATGGATTTCATCCGCTCCGGGCTCCGTAGCGGCGGTGCTGGGCTGGCTGCTGGGCAGGGGGTCCGTGCTGGGGGCACGGGTACACTGGGGGGAGCGGGATGCTCTGGGCCGCCGGTGGCCACCCCCTTTTTGGGGACAACGGGCTTGTTCCTTCCCGAGCCAGTCCCTCAATTTAGCAGGGATCAGCCCCCAGGGCCCGGTTCAGCGGGGGCCGTTCCGTGCCCGGCCCCGGCCTCCGGACCCTCCTGGACTCCCCCTCCACACCCTTTGGCACCCCGTGTGCCTTGTGACCGCACGCGGCCATCCCTCGTGGGCCGCGGCTCGGGTGCCTCCAGCCTGGATGTAATCCACCCCGCGTCCCGCTGACAGGGCTCCGCGATGAACTTCTCCTGCTGATTAGGAGGCACGAGGAGCACACGCCTCCCGCTTCCCGTCCCTCGGCTCGCAGGAGCCGGGCCGGCGGCGATGGACGTCACCCCCCACGCCCCCGCCCCGAACCGAGCTCGTACAGACGTGTTTATGGTATATAATTCCGACGGGCTGATCTCGGCCGTGACGCTTGGCAAGCGGAAAACCCCCTCGTTTCACATCGCTGCCGGCTGAAATCTCCCCCGGATCTGGGATGGGGCGAGGGCTGAGCCTTGGGAGTGCGGGAGTCGGGGGCTGACACCCCCCCGGGGGCTTGGGGAGACGCTTGAGGCACCCCAGGGCTATCTCCATGGAGCAAATCGGGCTGTGGGGCTGAGACCCCCAAGGAGGGGATAGAGGGAGAGGCACCAAGCGGGGTACCCGGGCCCTGGGGGGCGCTGCCCGTGAGGGAGGAGCCGCAGGGCTGGTGGGGTCACTGTGGGGAGACGGACCGGGGTGGGGGGGGGGGTCGGGGGGCCGGTGCGAGGCCCTGGGTCGCAGCGCCGGGAGCTCAGCGGGTGCTGCCGGTGCCCGGCCCGCGGCGGCAGAGCCGGGTGGCCAGCAGCACCGCGGGCCCCAGGCAGCAGTGCAGCACCCCCAGCCCCTGGCTCAGCCCCAGGACGTGGTCAAAGCGCTCGAAGCTGCCGCAGGTGGGCTGCAGCAGCCGGGCCTGCAGGAGGAACTCGGCGGCCAGCCCCACGCCGAATGGCGCCCAGAGCCCCCAGAAGAGCCAGTTCGCGACGATGCCGGGCTGCCAGCTCGCCCTCAGCCGCGGCACGGCCAGCGTGGCCACCAGCAGCGCGGCCGGCAGCAGCAGGAAGGAGCAGAGGGAGAGGGCGAGGTGCAGCAGGTACACGGGGGAGAGGACGTCCACGCTCCGGCGGATGCAGCTCGTTTCCGTGGCCGTCACCGTGCCGCTGGCGAGAGCTGCCGGCGTGGCCAGGACCAGCGCCCCGGCCCATATGGCCACTGCTAGCCGCCGGCTCCGGGGGTCCCAGCGGCCCCAGACGGTGCTGCAGGAGTTGCTGCCCACCAGCAGCCCCTGCGCAAAGAGGCTCCAGTGCCACAGGAGGTGGGTGAGCCGGCAGAGCCCCTCCCCCAGCCGCCAGCCCTGCCCGATGCCCCCCGCCACTGCCGGCAGCAGCGCGGCGAAGAGACCCATCCCCGTTGCCAGCTGGGCTACCAACGCGCGGCTCTGGGGCCAGTCCCAGGCGCGGGGCAGCTTGGCCAGTGCCACCAGCAGCATCCCAGTGCCCAGGACGGCCGCGGCGCAGGTGACGGCCAGGAACACGGGGGCCACGCGCTGGAAGAGGGGACAGTACTGGTTGTGGCAGGGGGCGGCATCGTAGTCCAGGAAGGTCGCGTTGTCGTCGTCGGAGAAGTTGCCCATCATCTCCAGCAGGTCCACCATGGGGGTTCTGCTCTCCAGGACTCTGGGGGTCTGCGAAGGAGACCGGGGGGCGTCAGGAGGGGTCGTACCTGGCTGACCGGCGGGTGCCCACATCCCATGGCATCGCTTGGCACAGCCCCTCCAAAGGGGTCCCGCTGTGGAGCTGCCCCCCACCGCGGAGCTGCCCCCACCATGGAGCTGCCCCCCACCGCGGAGCTGCCCCCCACCATGGAGCTGCCCCCCACCGCGGAGCTGCCCCCACCATGGAGCTGCCCCCCACCATGGAGCTGCCCCCCACCGCAGAGCTGCCCCCCACCGCGGAGCTGCCCCCCTTCACGATGGGCCCCGCTGGGGGCTGAGCGGGGCGATTTATCAGGGAGGGACATGCTCTGGGGGGAGGGGATGCCGCCCGTGGCTGATGCCTCGGGGGGGTGCGGGACTGGTCCCGCTGTGCCCAAAAGCACCGATTTCCGTACAGGTGAGGTGCAGACCCCCCCCCCACCGTGGCTGCAAACCCCCCGCTGGTGCTTGCTGCCAGTGCCGTGGCCCTGCTCGGTGGGTCCTCGTGTCCGGCGGGGTGGGACACGGCTGGGAGGCCGCGGCGGGAGGCGGGATTGGCACTCACCATCCGGATGCAGTTGCCCATGGCGCGCGCGCCCCAGGATGGCACCCGCTCCGCGTCTGGGCTCTCCGATGGGCGCTCCCGGCAGGTGCCGTGCCCCGGGGTGGGGGGGCGGGGGGGGGCGCACGCTCTCCGATGGGCACCGAGGTGCGCGTTCCGCTCGCTCCTGCCCCGGCTCCACTCCTCCCACTTGGAAGGGAGGCGAAGGACTGCAGGACTGAGATAAGAGCTGCTCCGTTAACAGCAGCGCCCAGGCTGGCAACCCCCGTGCCCGGGCCTGGAGGGAACAGGCGGGTCCCCGCTGCCGGTAAAGCCGGCGGCCGCCAGCGCACGCCTGCAATTTCTCGCTCAGGAAACAATCAGTTCTTGGCAGGACACCTCAGATTCATCAGGAATTGTATTTCCAGGCCCCCGGCCCTGGGGACGGCTCCTCTTGCTGGCCTGGGCTCCGGCGCCCGCGGAGTTCCATCGCAGGGATGCCAGCTCCCGGTGTGGCCGTTGGATGCGGGCGGCTGCCAAGGGGACCCCCCCCCCGACCCGTGGCGGCGCGGGCTGGGCACGTGGCGCTTCCCAGCTCCTGGAACAGCAAGGAAATACGCAGCTCTTCCTCGGGATGCCGGGCTGGGAGGCCGGAACCGGCGGGGTCACCCTGTGGGGTCACCCTGAGGGGCTGAGTCAGGGGCTCCCTGGGCTGCGGTGCAGCGGGGGGGGGTGGGCTGGTGGCATGCGGTGGCCGCTCTGCCTGGTGGGGGGCATGTCCAGAAGGTGGTGGGGCTGCTGGGGGGGGCTGGGGGGGTTACTGTCTTCTGCGGGGGTGGGCTGGTAATTGGGGAGAAGCTGGGGGTTGGGGGCTGGGTGTCTCAGGAACTGGGTGGGGGGACCTGGGGGGGGTGAAAGGGTGTCTGGGGACAGGCGGCTGATGGAAACCACGGGCTGGGGGGCTGGGAGGGGGGTCAAGGGCTGAGCGATGGGTCCAGCCGCATCCCTCCCGTGCTGCGCACCGGGATGAGCCGTGTCCCTCGCCCAGAGGCTCAGCCCGCTCCCCTGGCCCCGGTACCCCCGTTTGGGGGGTGGGGGGTCACGGCCCCAGCAGCAGCCGTCGCGCGGGCGGAGGCAGGAGAGGCGGAGGCAGGAAACGTGTGTAACCCAGATATATTTATAGGATTATTTTCCGAGATCAGCACAGGATATTAGAAAGGTTATAAAGTCACATCCACGTTCGTTGTCTCCCTTTTATGTACAACAAGAACACAGCACAACACGGACCGTCCTCTGCCCTGCCCCACTGCCGCCCCACGGCGTCTCCAGAGCCCCCCACATATGGCTTTCGTGTCTATTGAGAGTTCAGTGCCGGCCGGGATGTGGCCAGAGCCGAGCCGGGGGGCTGGGGGGGAGGGGGGGGACAGGCCTGGATGCCAACAAGGACCGCAGCATCCCAAATCCTGCCCCGGCGTGGGCGGTTGGGATGCCCAGCAGGGTGGATGTGGGGCTGGGGGGGCCCTCGTCCCTGTGGCCAGTGACCCCCACCCACCGGCTCCCGAGGGGAGGGGTGCCCTGGGCTCTCCCAGCCACGCGGTGACACCACCCCGGTGCAGGGAGGGACCGCGGTGTCCCCCCACCGTCCCCGTGACAGTGCGTCCCTCACGTCACTGCCCCATCGGTGACACCACGTGCCCCGCCACGCTCCTGGGCTCCCTCCACGGCACTCCCCACACCCCGCGCCCGTGGCCCGTTCGCCACGGCCTCCAACTCGCCAAGCGGTCTCTCCATCGCACCCGTGACACGGCGTGGCCCTGGTGTCACCCCCTCCCGCCCCGGACATGTGACACGGGGTCTCCTATCGCTCTCACGTCAGATGTGACCTCCATCACCCCTCACAAGGGGTCTCCATCACCCTCACACGGTGTCTCCATCACCCTCACCCCTCACAAAGGGTCTCCCAGCACCCTCACACGGTGTCTCCATCATCCTCACCCCTCACAAGGGGTCTCATCACCCCCACACGGGGTCTCCATCATCACCCTCACGTGACACAGGGTCTCATCACCCCCACACGGGGTCTCCATCACCCTCACACCCCCGGCAGCGGGTCTGCTGCTGCCTCGCATCACCCCAAGCCCCTCGGCTCCTGGGGCTCCCACCACTCCCGGGACCTGCGACGCCGGAGCCCTACACAGCCTCTCGCCCTCGGGGCTGTACCAGACCCGGCTCATCCTTTGCTGACATCAGCTGCAGGTCCCCCCCCCGATGCCCTGGTCCCCCCCGTGCCGCATCCTGCCACGTCCCGTTCCACGTCGCATCTCGAAGCCGTGGATGTACCTGCGCTGCCTGGAAGGGGCACAAACCTCCCCCTCCGACCTCGTCTCCCTTTCCCAAGGGACCAATTAACCCCCTTTCCTCCCGGACCCCCGGGCTCGGGGCTTTCTTTGCCGCCACCTCCAGCACGCGGACGTCCGACGAGATTAAACGGCGCTTGAACGCACGCCCTTGCGGTTGTACCCGGGGGAATCACAGCGGGGCAGTTCCCAGCGTCGGCATCTCCGGCTGCGTCCCTCGGACCAGCTCAGAGCTGCCGCTGGGACCCCACACCAACGTCCTCCTCTGCCCCCCTCCGGCCCTGCTCGCCCCGATGGCGCCCCGCGGGCACCCGGCACCCCATGGCGGAGGACACCAGCTCTTCCTCCTCCCCCCAAGGTGGGGGGCACCCGCAGCACTGAGGCTTTTCCCTCCTTCTCCTCCTCCACGCAGCCCAAAACCGAGGGGCTGCAGCTCCGGCCAAGCCCTCGTGTCCCGCCCAAGAGATGCCGGGATCCTGGGAAGCTGGAAAACCTCATCCCAAGGGTGAGGGATGGGGCCTGGCTCCCCAGGGGGTGGGGTGGGGGCTGCAGACGTTGGAGTTCTCGTTGTGTGGTGGTGGTGGGGGGCAAGCAGACCCCAGGGATGTGCTGGGGAGGCTGGGAAAGCTTCCTGGTTTGGGAAGAGATGGTGAAAGAGGTAGGAGGCAGAGCAAGCCCCCTGCCCCCCCCAGCCCCCTTGGAGACCCCCGAACCACCGCGATGCCAAACCTGGGCATTTCAGCTGCCCTTGGCTGCAGCCCTCGGAGCCGAGAGGGAAACGGCCTTTTCCAGGCTCACACCTCCCCTGCCAAGAGGCCGGGGAGGGGAGGGGGACCCCTCTCTGCACATCCCCTCCCCCCGAGGAGCCCCAGGGCCTCCCGTGGCTCCGGGCACGGGGGAGCGGGTCGAATCCAGCTCCGGTCCCGTTGTGCCACCGGCTGCGGCAGCTCTGGCCGAAGCCACCCCTGGATCTCAACTACCTTTTCCAGGGGCTCTGGGGGCCCCGGAGCCGGCCCGGCACAGAGGGCAGCGGCGATGGCTACCGGCCGAGCGGCAATCCCGGCTCTGCCCGGTGCCCTCCCGCACTGAACAACTCAATAGATGGATCAAATTGACGTTTTCCAATCTGAGAATTCACAAAACTGGGGCTTTTTTTTTTTTTTTTTCCTCTGGATTCGCCCCCAAACCTCTGCCCTCCCCCCTCCCGCTGTGGGTGGGACCGGGGAGCTGCGGCACCCGGCAGCTCCCAGTCTGTCTGGGGGCCTCGGCGGTTCCCACCCTGGAAGCTCACCCCCCCCTCACACACGTACCGCACGACGACAGCTGCTCCCGGACGGACACCGCTCGACAAGGACCACCAAGGATAAAATCGGGGTGGGGGGGCGCGGGGTCCCTCCCCGCTCCACCCCAAGACCTCGGAGCAGAGACACTGCCCGCCGGGATCCCGCTCCCGCCCCGCCGGCTGCGTTCCCTTATCCCGGCTGGGGCCAAGGCTGGGGTGGAGCAACGGGAACGCGGGTCCCGGCGGGAAGAGCATCCGCGACAGAGGGGCCACCCAGCTGCCCCGAGCCTGCGCCGGAGCCCGGAGCCGATTTTATCCTTGGATGTCAAAGAAACCAAAAATGGAAAGAATCAAAGGAAAAGAGCTGCGCCGCCCCCAGCCCGACACCCCCACTGCGGGCCCAAAGCGAAGAGCAGCCACGACACCGAAGCCGAAGGTCCGAAGGGTGCGGGGAAAGCCGCTCGCTCAGCGCCGGTTCTGCGCTCCGCGGTCGCAGGGGTGGAGGATGCAAAAGCAAGCAAACGGGGCCGGGGCCGTGGCTGCCCCGGCGCGATGACGTTCTGTACAAGGTCATCGAGGAGCATCGCGTCTCGGGCCGGTCGCTCTCCCTCCGTCCCGCCGTCCCTCCGCGGGTATCCGTCTGCCCGTGCCGGGCGTGAGAGAAAAATCTGTGGGGTGGAGTGGGGTTGGTGGTCTGGTCTCCGTTTCCATCGGGGGTCTGCTGGCTCCGTCTCTCCTCTCTCCGATGCCCCTAGATGAAATATTCCTTCTTGTCGTCGCCGCCGGCTTGGCCGCCCTCGGCGTTGATGATGGCCGTGTCGGCATCCGGGGCGTCATCCGACCCCTTGGCCTCGTGGGTCAGGTAGGTACCTGCGTGGGGAAAGGAGGGGTGTCAGCGCTGTGGGGGGAGCCCTGACAACAACCCGCTCCCGTGGGAGGCTGGGCTGCTGGAGGGGGTCCCGGTGGCAGAGCCCAAGGGCCGGCTGGGAAGCGGCGGTGGGAAAAGTCCTTTGGGTTTGGGCTGATGTGGAAAAGTCACGGCTTTCCCGGGACAAGCCCTGCGGGACGGAGCATCGCCCCAAACTGCGCCCCCTCCGCCCCCCACAGTCATGTCCAGGCACGTCTCCCACCCCCCTCACTGCCTGCCCATCCCTGCAGCCCTGTTCCCCCTCGGAAAACCGGAGCGTTTCTCTACAAGCTGCCCCACGGGAGGATGCTCCGGCTGCTCCTGGCACGGCACCGCGGCAGGGTCGGCTCCGACAGCACTTTGTCCGCCCGGAATAGTCCAGGAACGGGAAGTGGTGGGAAGGACGAAGGGCTCGTGGGACGGTGGGGAGAGAGAGGTGGGATCTGGCGGGGAGCAGCGGCAGGGGCAGCCCCGTGGCGGCGGGTACCCGTGGAAGCGGAGACGGACACGCAGGGCAGGAGCTGCCTGGTGCTTCCCAGCTCCGAGGGCTCCCCGGGACGGCTCCCCGGGACGGCTCCCCGCGGGTCGGGGCCGGCACAGGCAGCCACCCCCGAGGGCTCAGTTGGCCATGCCGCGCCTCTCTCCGGCCTCGGAGCAGAACCGCAGAACGGGGGATGCCACGTCCCTTCACCCCCCCGCCGCCTGGTCCCTTCAGGGATGAGCCCAGCTCCCAGAGACCCACCGAGGGGGTGGGGGGGGTCTCTGCTCCGCGCCCCCGCCCCGTACCTTTGTGTCTGATCAGGTAGTGGCCCAACACGATGAGGAGACTGAGGAGGAGGAAGACAATGACGGCGACCACCCCGCCGATGACCGCGTGGTACGTGCTGGAGGTGGAGGGCACCGGGCTGGCGTCTGCCCCACGGCGAGGGGGGAGCAAACAGAGAGAGAAGGAGACGCTGTGGACCCCTCCCCTCAACTGCTCGACCCACAGACCGCCCAGGGGCTGCGGGTGGGCGCCTTGGGGGGCCTGATGCTGCTCGGCTCAGCGCCATCAGCTCCGGCCTGCCGCGGGCGAGAGCTGCCGGGGCGGGAGCTGGGAGAGGGAAGGCAGCGGGGGAAGCAAGGATAGGGAAAAGCCACCGGCGCCAGGAGTGAGGAGAGGGGCCGTGACGGCAGCGCTGGGAGAAGGCCACCGAGGAGAGCTGCAGCGGGCAAAGCCATCCCTGTGCCCGGCGATGCGCTCCGTGCGGTCCCTGGAGCCTTGGGCACAGCCACGATCCTGCCCTCCACGGGGGGATTTCTGCCCCCAAAACGGAGGCTGAGCCCGCGGCGGAGCCAGGATCGGCTCCCTCTCCCCGAGCCACGCCAGCGGGAAGGTGACGCACAGGCTGGCACGGACACACACGCCCCAGGAGGCGACAGCATCCCACGGAAAGTGGGATCCCAAGGCCAGCCCCGCGTCATCTGCCTCCTGCGGCGCAGTCTGCGCCGGGATCCCGCGTACACAGGGACAAATCCTCCTTCCGCTCCGCTCCCATTGTGCCCTGTCAGCGCGGGATGACACAGAGCCACAGAAAGACAACGGGACAGCCAACGGGACAGAGGGATGACGCCTCACACGGACACAAGGCACAGACTGCAGCTCGCGGGCGGCTGCCGCAGCCTGGCTGGAGGGGCTGGAACGGCTGGAGGGAGCGTTGCGCAGCCCTGACGTGCCGGGACGGAGCCTGCAGAGCCCACACGCCCGGAGCCTGGGATGTAGCAGGGTGTCCTTGGCCCAGGGTTAGGTCACCATCCTCCTGCGGAGCTTCTCCCACTGGGCCGGGCCACAGCGGGTCCGTAACGAGAGAGAAAAGGAGCTTACGGTACCTTGGATGGGAGCTGGAGTGAAGGATGGAGCGGTGGCCATGGAAGCATGAGAGATGGGCTGGGAAGGGCCCGGCGGAGGGGCTGGAGTGGAGTGAACGTGTGGGGTAGGGAGCTGGGAAAGATCTGGGGAGGACGACAAAAACACACGGACACGAAATCAACCCTGGGAGGTGCCAGCGAGGCACCACAGAGCCCACGGGGGGACCCCGGCTCCCCCCGGCCTGACAGGACCCGATCTCAGCGGCTCCTTCCACGACCCTTTTCCTGGGCCACGGGTCCCGCTCCTGTCTCCTACCACATTCCTCTGGGACACACTTCCCTGCCTCCTACCCTGCCAGCATCCCGGGTCAGCCCCCCACCGAGGGGCTCCACTGGGACCCGGAGCAGCAGCTGGGAAGCGGCACCCGCTGCGAGGTGCCACCTGCACTCTCCCACCCCCAGCGAGGGGCTGCAGGGGGCTCGGGGGGTGCTCCCTGAGACCCGAGGGGCTCCCAGGGGGAAAGAGGGGGAATTCCACAAGGGGAATCAAGCCCAGATGTGGAGTTCCTCTTCCAGGGGCACCAGGCTGGTGAGGGACGCTGGTGTCCTGGGTGCCACGTGCTCGTGGACAGTGTTGAGCACCCTGGGCGCTGCTGTGAGCCTGCAGCTTGGTGCTGAGCACTCTGGGTGCTGCTGTGAGCCCCTGGATGGGTGCTGAGCACCCTGGGTGCTGCTGTGAGACTGTGGACAGGTGCAGAGGGCCCTGGGTGCTGCTGCACTCTTGGATGGGTACGGAGCACCCTGGGTGCTGCTGTGAGCCCCTGGATGGGTGCTGAGCACCCTGGGTGCTGCTGTGAGACTGTGGACAGGCGCAGAGGGCCCTGGGTGCTGCTGAGCCCTTGGGTGGGTGCTGCTGCACTCGTGGATGGGTGCGGAGCACCCTGGGTGCTGCTGTGAGCCCCTGGATGGGCGCTGTTGCACCTCTGGATGGGTGAAGGAGAGCTGGGTGCTGCTGCGCCCCTGGACGGGCGCGGGGGGCCCTGGGTGCTGCTGCGTGCTCACTCAGGCTGGGCTCAGGCACCAGTTCCCTGTGTAGAACCCACCCACAGGGGAACGGGGGGACACGGGGGGTGACAAAGGTCTGACTGCACAGGGAGGGATTCGGAGGGGACGGGGTGCCCCAAGTGCCATCGCTGCCATGCGCTGCCTCTAGCCACAGCCGCGTTGGAGGGGGAGGATGCCGAGTGCCCACACCAGGAGGGGAAGGAAAAGAGACGGGGAAGGGAAGAGCTGGAGCATGTCGGATGCTGGAAGATGGAAAGTCCAAGGCCGGGCGAGAGAGACGGCGAGAGATTGAGCAGAAGAGGAGGATAATCCCAAATCCAAGGCCAAAACCACCAGGAAACAGGCTCCTACCAACACAGGAAAGCTGCCGGGCAGCACACGGGGCTTGGACACAGCGGACACCACGTCACGGACACCACGCCACGGACACGGCAGCAGAGCACGGTGGGGGGCTGGCGAGGGGACAGCACCGTGCGGGGGGTGGCAGGTGCTGACACGCAGGGACAGGGGTGGAGCTGGGATATGCGCTGGGGATGCGGGATGCGATGCAAGCCTGCAGCTCCAACGGCTCCCGGGGCTCTCCAGAGGCTGGGGACAAGACCGCCAGGGGCACCCCGCGGTCCAGAGGGGTCAGCGCCATCTGGGCATCCTCCTTGGCTGGTGGCAGCGACCCACGGAGGCTCCCAGTCTCTGGAGCACCGGCCTTTCCGCCCGTCCCAGGGGCTCCAGCTGAGTCCTGCCGGCAGCCCCCTCATTGCACCCGCTCCCCACGAGGCCACAGGGACCGAGCTCAGCCGGGGTCGAGTCGTGTCCCTCCCCCGACCCCCCCAAAACACCCTCGCCGCACGCAGCAGCCCTGCACAGGGCGAGAAACGATGGGGAGGAGGGCTGGATGCAGCTGGCGGAGCTGGGGATGCAGCACCAGCACCCACCCGCCCCGTGCCAAGGCCCCCTCCCACCACAGCCCTCCCCGGATCCGCGTGCCCCTCGGCAGGGAGAAGCCGGGTGCCGCCGGGTGCCCGCGCTCACCGCTGACGTCCAGGTTGTACTTGGCCACGACGCTGCCCATGGAGCTGGTGGCTGTGCAGACGTAGGTGCCGCTGTCACTCTTGTTGAGGAAGGGGAAGATGAGGACGCTGTCCGAGCTCAGCTGCAGCGGCGAGTCGCTGCCCTCCTTCTCCCACAGGAATTCCTGGGGGCTGCGGAGCGGGACGGCTGTGAGGCGCTGCCCCCCTCCCCCAGAACCCTTGGTGGGCTGGAATTCCTGGCCAGGTGGGTGGGAGAATTTAAGCAGGAGGGAATTAGCCCGTTTAGGGATGGATCTGCTGTTCCAGGGGTTTCCACGGGGGGCCTGGCAGCGATGCCAGGCCAGCACCCAGCCCTGACCCACACGGTGTCACCCCGATGCCCTGCCCGAGCTCCAGGGGAGGCCAAGTGGTGGTTTTGGGGGTCTGGCAGCAGGAGGATGAGTTGGCCGGGGCCCGGCAGGAGGAAGGCAGGGGTGGGGGTCTTACATGGGGTTGCCCTGCCCGTCGCACTGCAGCTGGAGCTTCTCGCCTTCCCGCGGGTACTGGGGGTGCGGCTCGATCTTCGCTGTCGGCTTGTCTGGAAAAGGAGGAGAGTGAGTGCCCGTCCCTGCCCCACGCGGCACCCCAAAACCCAGCTCGGCACGTGGAGGGGTGCAGCGTGAGAGCACCCTGGGGGTGCACAGCGCAGCTCCCGCATCACAGGGGACAGGCAGGACACATAGCAGGGGTGGCACAGACGAGTGTCAGGGAGATGGGATGGGCAGGACACGGGGACGGGCTTCCTCCATCTGTCCCACGCCCCCCAAGCCCTGTTCCCCCCTCGTGCCACGTACAGTGGACCTGCAGCTTCTGCGTGGTTGACCTCTCAGAGTTCTGCAGGGACTCGTGGTCCACGGTGCAGGTCACTTCAGCTTCGTTGTCCTCCTTGGTGACACGGAACTCCACCCGGCTGCTCACGGTGAAGGTCTTTCCGTTGGGGTCCTCCACCACCTCGGTGCCTTCGTCTGTGGGGACCAGGGACCGTCAGAGCCGACGGACACGGCCCCCCAGCAGAGGCACGAGGCCGACGCATGCGTCGAGCAGGGGACACCCTGCCCCTTTGCCGGCAGCACCACGGGACGCCAGTGTGGCCCAGCACCAGGCACACCTGCAGGTCCTGGTGCCCCGCGGTGCTCCCCAGTCACCCCAGTCCCTCGGGGCAGGGCCCCACTGGTTGGGCACCCACCCTTCAGCTCCTTGTTGCCCTTCTTCCACCGGAGCTGGGCCGCGGGCTTGCTGCCAGAGGACCGGCAGGTCAGCCGGGCTACCTTCTCCTCGTCAATGGGCTGCTCGTGGCCGAAGATTTGGGGTTTCTGAGGTATTCCTGGAGGAGGAGGAGGAGGCAAGAAACACAACAGCCCGTTAGCCACGGGCACGCTGCCGCCTGGAGACGGATGCGCGAGCGGAGATGTGTCAATCAACGGGGCAAGGATGAGTTCGGGCGTAAGGATACGGGAGTGGCGGGGATGAACGGCTGCACGGAGCGCATCCTACAGGCCGGGGAGGTGGGGGGCTGCCGTCGGCGGCGTACCCAGCACGGTGACCAGGGCCTTGGCGGTCCGCACGGGCATGGTGAAGATGGAGCAGGTGTACTCCCCCTCGTCCGACAGCACCACGTCGCTGATGCTTATGGTCAGCTCGTTGGGTGTGGATCTCTCCAGCTGGATCCTGTTATCCCGCAGGGCTGAGGGAAAAGGGACAACAGCATGAGGGACAGGCTCAGTACCACCCACCCCTCCGCCAGCCCGCTGTGGGTGGGGAGCAGGAGGGAACCTCGCCCTCTGGGGTACCACCAGCCCTGGTCCACTTCCCCTCCATCCCACTGTCGCTCTGGTCCTGGAGCTGGCTCCTCTCCCAGCCCCGGTTCCTGCGCACGTACCTCGTTTCTCCCCGAAGTAGAGGGTCTGCTGGGCAGGGTTGGACCACTGCAGCGAGGAATCATCGGGATCCTCCACCTGGCACTTGAGCACCACCGTACCGCCGGCCACCACGGTCTCGTCCGATGTCGTGGGCTGGCTCTCTGGACACAGACAGGAGAGTTCAGCGGGGGCCCTGGGCATCGCCCCTCCTCGGGCATGCACGAGCATCAGAGCGACCCAGGGAAGGAAGGGGGGAACCCGGCAGCGTCCCCAAAATCCCTGGGACGTGTAGGGCTCCAGCGCTGGGCAGCACATGGCTCTCCTGGGATAAAGACTTCCTCCAGCTGACCCCAAGCGCTGGAAGGTCGGGCGACACAACCCAGGGAGGGGGATGGGGTCACCCTGGCTCACCAGCACGGAGAGGAGAGGGTGCTGCCAGAGGTCTGGCTGGATCCAGGGAGACTCAGTGCGGGTGCATGCCAGGGTGCACGCCCGGCAGCATCCGTACAGCGCCCGGAGCACGGATGCAAGCGGACCCTCCCCAGGGTTCCTACTGCACAGGCAGTGCGCTCGGAGCAGAGCCGTCCTGGGGACAACAGGGACCTGCGCAAGTGTCCCGCTGCCATCCCATTCCCCAAAGGAACAGCCCCATTACACCCGCAGAAGGACCAGCGGGCAGGATCCGTCCTGCAGCGCCTGCTGGCACCGCAGCTCCCGGGATGCTGCCGCCCCCGGGCAGTAGCTCCACACCAACCACACGGGTATCATCGGGCCTGGCTCCATGGTCCCTGGGGCAGGGATACAGGCAGCTGGTGCTGCGGGCAGGAGCAGATCCGGGCAGGAGCAGGGCTATGCCAGGAGGCGGCAGGGAGCCTGGTACTGGCTGAAGGCCCCTGGGGAGGCTCCGTCACCCTGGCACTGCCAGCAAGCCAGGGCTCGCATCCGTGGTGCCTCCACATCGAGCATTCCACGCCATGGGACCTTCCGCCAGCCACCTCCACCAGCAAAAGCATCTGCAGGCATCGAGTGCGGCCCGTGGGGTGCAGCCGGCGGCTGTGGGGTGCAACTGGTGGCCCGTGGGGTGCAGCCGGTGGCCCGCTCTCCATGTCACTCCTTAAGGGCGTTTGCTTTTTGCTCCTGCGTCCCCTGGGCTCTGCAGTCCCTTCCCAGATCGCATTTCCTCAGCCAGGATATCGTCCTTCGCTTCCGCAGGCTCCTCGGGGTGGGGGGACACACACACTCTCCACGCTGCCCAGCAGCCCAAGGGCAGGGATGAGCAGCCACCGGACTCCGATACGCCCCTGCAGGCCCCAAGGGGGGATATTTTGGGAAAGCTGCTGTGCCGGTGAGCTGAGCTGCCTGGGTAGAAGAGGGATGCTGCCCCCCCAGCCCGGCGTGTGCTCCCCCTCCTGGGTCTGTGGGCAGCTACACGGAGCCTCTGCCACGTGCTGGATCTTCACCACGCGTCATCTGTCCCGGCCCAAGTCACTGGTGTCTGGGGAGGGGGCTCAGCCTCGGGACCCCCGAGCCGTGCCCGTGCAGCCCACCACGCCGTCCTCGTCCCACAGGCGTGACAGTTGTTACCCGGGAGAAGCTCCAGCCGCCGGAAGCGGGGAAGCAGCTTCGGCTGAATTTATTCCCAGGGTAAAGACTCCAGCGTCACCGATGCCGACGTTCCACGCCCCGTATCCCAGTTCGCTCCTCTGCGCCCGTGTTTGGATGGGCAGCCCTCGCCCGCCGCCGCGCTCCCGTCTCCCTCCCCGCAGGGATTTACCGATGGTGACCGGCCCTTCCCACACGCCGGCGGGGCGCCGAGCCTCGCTCCGCAGCTCCGTCACAACACAGGCTCTTCCCCGGCTCGAGGCACGGCGGGAGCGCCGGGAGGGCCATCGGGACGCCGGGGACACATCCCTGCCACATCGCCCGCCCGTGGATCAGGGCCACGGCTCTCCCTCCGCTCCTCCCGGCCATCGGCTCGTTTTCATTTGGTTAACGATGGCTCTGTGCTGCCGCTACCGTAATTAGGGGATGGGGCTGTTGGGAGCCGCTGCTGTCCACGCTCAGACCGCTCCAGTGCGGACGCAATTGAGGGCAGGGTCTACAGCCCACGCGCACCGGGCCCAGCCCCCTAATTAACACAATTACCATCACCGCCCTCATTAAGCTTTACTGTGGGGAGAGGTTAGACGGAGCAAGGAGCCATCCCCCTGGGGCAGGAGCCAGGCGATGCCACACGCAGCCCCGGGCTGGGTCTGACCCCACGCAGACCCCCTCCGGCTCCAGCTGATGACCCCCCTGCCCCTCCCCAGCTCACAGCTGGGACCACCGAGATGGGTCTCCCACCCCCCGCAGAGACCACGCTCCTGTGAGTGCTGCATCTGGCTCTCCAGCCACATGTCGGCAGCTATTGAGGTGTGGGGGGCACAGCCCCTGCAGTGGAGCCCCCCCCCCACGGCCTGACCCAGATCTGGGGCTGGCCTAACAGCTTGGAGGAACAGATGGGCACAGCCAGGCCCCCGCTGCTTGGTTTAATTAAAACCCACCCCGTAACCTGCTGGCCCGCGACAGAGCAGGGGTAGAGCCACCACGAGGGCTGGCGTGGGGCTGGGAAGGGGCTGCCCCGCTCCAGGAGCTCCATGGAGAACTTCACCCCCCTCCCACCGCCCATGAGGAACAAGGCACAGCCCGTGGGGTCCCTGACCCTCCTCAGGCAGGGGGGCAGGAGGGGCTCAGCTGCCATCCCCCACCTGGGATGCTGCGAGGGACCATGACTGCTCCCAAATCCAGCGGCCAGGCCCCTGGTTTTGGCCAAGAGCTGCTGCCCGTGTTTCCGATCCCAGCTGGCACAGCAGCACTGCAGACCACGCTCCAGAAATGTCAGTGTCGGACCTGTGCACTTGTACGGGGCGGGGTGGCGGCTGCGTTCTTATTCCTGAGGGGAAAACCAGTGTACACGTCCCTCCTGGCTCCCCGAAGGCCAGTTCCCCCCTTCCTGGGGCCAGCTTCCCCTCAGGGCCTGCCGGCACGCGTGCTCCCTCCCAGCACGGACCCTTCCCAACACTCTGCTTCCATCCCGGGACGCTCCCACGCGGACACCAAATCCGCCTTCGGGGGCATTTCCCCTGGAGCATCCTCAGGGAAGCAGCGAGCGATGCCTGGGAAAAGCCCTGCCAAGAGCTGGAAGCGCTTCCAGCCCCAACCGCGGTTGAGGTAGGTGGGGGCCAGATCCCCCAGGGACCCTCGCCCGGCCGTGCCCACCCTGTGCCCATCTAAGCCTGCAAACTCCCACTGCTCAAATTCCCGGGATGCCTCCAGCCGTGGCCAAATCCCAACGCTTGCCATCCCCCTCGGTCTATTTAGCCTGGTCTCATCATCACGACAATCCGATTTATCTCTGTTGACACAGACACTTTCTGAGGCAACGCGCCTGCTCTCCGAGGACCCCGTTTAATAATTCACCCGGCAGCCGCCAACGGCAACGCTCCGTTCCCAGCCGCAGGCATCCTTCCCGCCCGGCGACTCTGGGCCCAGCCAAGCGGGTTTGGGCACCTGCTCCGTGAGCTCGCTCGCGGCGTGAAACCACAGCCTGGGATACCCAGAGCCCAGCTCTCCGGCTCCTCCTCACCGGCAGCCGACTTGCTCCAGATTTTGTTCGAGGTGGAAACCTGCTCGTGTTTCCGTGCATCTGCTCGACGCCAGCCGGCGCTCCGCTTCCCGGCACGCCAGCACGCGGAGCCAGGCTCGCCAGCCCGCTCCAGCCCTCCGACCGGGATGCCGGGAGCTGCGGCACCTCCAGGGCCGGCTCCTTCCCCAGCCCCGCGGCATTTAGACGTCTCGTGGCTTTACCGAGTGCCGTCGCCAAGCGGCAGCCGGCAAGAGGAGGTGGCTCCGTGCCAGGCACGCGAGAGCCAGGCAGCAGGATACGGGCAGCAGGAGGGGAAGGGAGCAGATGGAGGGCCAGGCCCAAGCAGGCTCAGTCCTGAAGGTGGTGGTGGGAGGGATGCAGGCAGCCAGGCTGATCCAGCCAGGGACCAGGCGTGGGGACATCCTGATGTGCTGCTCTCCCGGAGAGCAGGAGCAGGCGATTCTCCCCAGCACAGCAAGGCCACAGGGCTGTGGCATCCAGGTGCTTTGGAAGTTTCCCAGGTTTTCCACACCCTCACAGGGACAAATCCATCCAGGATCCCCACTTGCACCCTCTGGTGTCCAAACGTCCCTCTGGCCCCTGCAGCAGCTCCCACCCTTGGGCCTCCAGCCCACAGCAGCTTCTCCAGCCCATCCTTCCCATGCAGGATGGGATTTGGTCTCCGGGTAACAAAAGGACCGTCACATTAACACAAACACCCCCCAGAAGTGAAAAACACAAGCCCCAGGAGCCTGCTCTGAACACCAGGTCTCCCATAGGCAGGGGACTGCGACACGCCGCCCGGCGGTTGGCACAGGGACCTGTGACACGGGGCAAGATCCAGAGGCCAGCGCAGGGAGAGACAAGGAGACCCGCTGTCCACGTTCCCAACGCGATAGGAGCTCGCTCCCGGCGAGTGAAGCTGTCAGCCGAGCGCGGGCGCATCATCCTTCCAGCGTGGTCCGTGTGAAAAGCCCCGACTCCCCATCCTAAACACCAAGTCCTGTGTTATCTCCCTGGAAGGGACGTGGCCACAAGCTGGGAAGAGGCCAAGCAAGAGGATCCAGCTCCTTCCCACAGCCTGCCCTGAGCCCTGGGCCTTGGCCACGGCCCCCAGGACCCCATGGATGCTCCCCAGCAGGAGAGAGCAGCAGGTCCTGGTCCAGAGGGCATGGACACTCAGCCCCCAGCTCCACCAGCAAACTGCCGAGCCGCATCCTTCTCCCAGCGTACAGGGATGGGGTCACCTCCGTGACAGGCCCTGCCCAAGGGTAGTGACATCCAACAGCTGCGGGTGACGCCTGACCGGGGTTAAGCTACTGAGACCCAGCCGGCAACAGGAGCCGAAGACGGCAGCCGGCTGCACGCGCCGCCGAGGCTCTCGGATCACAGGATGCTCTCCTCCTCCAGTCCTGGCTGGCTGCTTTCAGAGCCAGCCGCCAGCCTTCCCCTGCACACCGCCGGGCACATCCCCTCCTCCGGGGCCGGCGGGACTGCCATCCCCATCAAAGCACACAGCGTGGTCTCTCCCAGACATCGGCTGTGCATCCAGTCGCCCCAGGGCCGGACAAGCCCCCGCGGAGAGCTGGGACGGAAGCCCGCTGGTGTGGGGGGGCCTGGGGAGCCCCTGTGATGGCAGCAGCCCCTGCCCGCAGCCGCTGGCAGCTCTGCTCGGTCGCGCTTGCACGCTCACACCGCTCCGACGGCCAATTAGCTCAGCAAAGGCATCGCCAGGGAATCCCAGCGCCAGGCACCGCGAGAGCCGCTCCCGAGGGCCGTGGACACGCCGCGGCCGAGAGGATCTGTTGACGCCCCGAGCCACAGCCCCAAGTCACACTGGGCACTCCGAAAGGGGACTGATTCCCTCGCAAAGGGGCAGCAAGCTCACCAGGACCCCCTCCATCACCCCCGAATCCCGGCAGCCGCGAGCGGAGCTGGGCAGGGTGACCCCTCTCCCCCCGTTGGACAGCAAACAGCTGAGCACCCCCTTTGCTGAGGATGTTTTTTAGCTCCCACCCCGAGGCCAACCTCCACCGAGGCTGTTGCCAAGGGAACCGTCTCCTGCTTTGACAGCTCTGGTTTTAAGGATGTCCCACCTTGCCCAGCCAGGTTCCCTGGGAGCCGGGTGCTCTGCCACGCTGGCACCTCGCTCCGCCGGGATCCGAGCGCGGCTCTGCCCGAGCTGGGGGACACCGTCGCTCCCGACGGTCCGGGCACTAGGCAGGGCTGTGCAAGACGAGGGTTCTAACGGACACAAGGAACTGGGAAGCCCTCGCCGACGGGCAGCACGCACCAACCCTTCCTCCCGACTTCCCAGAAAGACGAGGGGGGGGAAGAGTAATGTCAGAAGATTCAAATCCAGGTTCAGTCCCACCCAGGTTCCAGGGGATGCCCTGCTGCGCCCAGCTGCGGCAGGGAGTCCCCACATCCCCAGGGGTGGAGAACGGAGCGAGTGCTCCCGGCTTGGGCTCTGGCCCACCAGGATGTGTCTGTTGATGCAGGGTCTGTCCCTTTTGGGGATGAAGTTCCCAGAATTACAGAGAGACAACGCCAGAAATCAGAGCTGGTGGGAATCACAGGATGGTTTGGGTTGGGAGGGACCTTAAAGCCCCCCCAGTGCCACCCCCTGCCATGGGCAGGGACACCTTCCACTAGACCAGGTTGCAGCTCTCATGCTCCACAGCCATGGGAAAACTCCGGGCTCGCCTGGAACGATGCTGCCCTCCAGCGCATCCCAGGGAGCCCCCGCAATCCCCTGTCCGGTCCCTGTGCCCTCAGCCCAGGTTCCAGCGGGGACAGAGCGTGATACCAGGCGGCTGATGGGAATGGTTGAGCACATTCCTGCCCAGCCCGGCTTCTCCTCCTCCCTCCGCTGTTATCCACGGCTCATTTCGGGCAGCATCAGGGCTGCCCAAACACAACCCGGCGTCGCCGTGCCCGGCGCTGCTGCTGCATCGCTTCGTGGCTGCGAGTGCTTGGCCAAGAGCGGCGCAGAGAGAAGCTGACCAGATGGTTCAAGCTGAGCTGACCCAGTAATTCGGAGGAGGAGGATCAGATACATCTGACTGTGTGGGTGTTAGAGCACTGGCATCACCTCTGAGGTCCCGTGGAGCCACGGAAGAGCCAAGCCACGAGGAGGCCGCGCAGTCCATGCGGCGCCAGATGACCGGCACCGCCAAGGCATTGCCCGGGCTGCCAGAGGGGCCTGGAGAGCAGTTCTGATGGAGATGATGCTCGGCACCGGGCACACCAAGCATGCCCAGAAGGCATCTGCGCAGGCAGACCACACTCTGGGGTAGCTCTGATGCAGCGGCAGCCGCCTGGGACGCAGGGGAAGAAGCCCAGGCAGAGCCCACCGAGCTCCAAGGCCACCGCACTGTCACTGTCACCAGCAAACACACCTTGGACATGCATTCACCTCCTCCCTCACGCTGCTCCTCTCCTGGGAGGACCCGGATGGTCACGTAAGGCTCTGGGTTGGGGTAAAACCAGGTTAAAACCGCCCTAGTGTGAACAAAAACATTAGTTCTGCTGAGATCCCTCCATCTGGCTGAGCGCCTGGCCGTGCCGGCACCAGGGGGACTACCCAGATGTAGACGCCTCCAGTTACTCCGGCAATTCCAACACCCCTGGTGAGGCGAGAACGTCAGGAGAGGGAGAAGAGGCAGCGTCTAGCACGCAGGAGACCTCACCAGCGGGGAATCCTGGGCATCTCCTTCCAGAGGAGGGAAGGTACCTGCATGGGGAGGCTCCCAACTCGTACTTCGGCCCAGGCGGTTGGGAATTCTCCTCTGGCCAGCAGACCAAGCATCCATGCTCCCAGCAAACACCCCGGCACCCATTCTCCCAGCCAACACCCCGGCCCTGGCATCGCAGACCACGCCAAAACCCGAGGCATTAATCAGGACAGCGGCAAAATTCCTGTCCCACAGCAGCAGCGCCAGCCCGTCCCCTCACCGTCTGGGCATGCAGCGGGGCAGCTCGGCAGGGCTTGATCCCACGTATTGTCTTAAAGCCCAGCGTGGCCTGTTGAGCCTAACGCGTTGTGCCAGGCAGCTGAGCGGCGGCTTTCGTGCTCCCTATCTGGCTGCTGGCAGAGGGATGCTCTGCTCCGGCTGATCCCAGCTGCAAAAACAGCTCTTTCCCCCAGGCAACTGATCAGAGCCATCCAAAACCAGCCCGCGCAGGTACGGAGCGATGCAGAGGGGTCGCGCTCCCTCCTCTCACACCTGCACACCACCCGCCTCACCAGGGATGTCTGTGCTTCCCCTGCTCCCGTGCCAAGGGCTTGTGCTGGAACAGAGACTTCTCGCCTACGGCGAGCCCTAACGGCACGTGGGAACGAGGCATTGGCACGCTCCAGCTGGGTAAGAGCGCTGCCGTAAGCGGCACGTTCCCTTCTGACAACCACCCGGCTTCTGCCACCCCACCGCTGCCCCCCCAGGGCTGCCCCTCCCCAGGGTCTCCCTGCCCCGGGGCTACAGGTCAGTCTCCCGCCATCCGGCTCGGGGTAGAGCATCTCCTGAGGGAGCAGGACTACAGGACCTGCAGGCAACATCTGCTCTAGGGGTGGGGAAGAGCCCTGTGGGAGTCCAAACCTCCCTGCCAACCCTTTTCCGACCACCAGGCCCCATTCCCAGAGAGGCAAGGCAGGGCGGATGAGTTCCTACCGAGCAGGCACAGGGCATTTCCCAGGACTGGGGAAGCTCCTCCCGCAGGGTCTGGCCAAGCAGACACCGCCACCAGCTTCAGGAGGGTGAAGGGGACAGTCTCCTGAGCCCAGCTCTCCCCAAACACCAGGCCAGGAGCTCAGACATCCCCAGATGGTCTCTGGGCTCTCCGCAGCCAAAGGCACGGGAACAGCCTGCCTAACCAGCCCCCGGCATCCAGGAGGAGACGGAGCAGCCCTGGCTCTCCTGCGGTGGCATCTCTCCCTGGCCAGGCAGACCCGGCTCGGAGACCCACCGAGGCTTCTCCCAGGAAGAGAAACACACAGGATGAGCGGAGCAGCGGGAAGTAACTGGATGTGAGACCCCAGCCCAGCTGTCCGCAGCTGCCCAGCCCCCTGTCTCGCTGCGGTGGGGCGGTGGTGCTCCTCGTGCTGCACGCGGAGGGATGCTCAGCGCCCGCATCGCCGGCGCCACGGCGGGACGAGGTTGCTACCAAGCACAGGGGACAAACAGCCGCGGGAAGCCTGGTTTTGGCATGTTGTGGCTTCCCGTGGGACAACAGTAGGGCACTGTTCAAACAGAAGGGGTTACACAAGCCCAGAGTGGGATGACAATCCTCGCAGCAAGGACAACCACGCGGTCCAGCCCAAACACTCCGAAATCTGCCGACGGCAGCACGACACCAGCCAAGCACACAAACACGGCCCCGGCCCGAAGCACCCGGGCAGCCGAAGGGGCTCTGCTGCGGGAGCAGCTTTGAAATCCAGAACAGTGGAGGAGCGCAGCTTCCTGGAGAGGAGATGGCTACTCCATCCCTGCCCAGGAAGGGCGCTGGCCGGGGCTTTCCCGACCGGAGAGCCGCGCCGGGAACTGATAGCTGAGGGGCACGAGGGTACGGCACCAACCACGAAGACATGCCAGCAGCTTCTTTTCAAGCATTTTCCAGCCGTCCATCCCTGCTCCCAGAGGCTTTTTGGGATGTGTTTGTCTCACGGACAACAGAGAGCCCGGCAGCTCACGGCCAGGGCTGGACCACAGCAGCAGGCCAGCCCTGGCAGAAATCTTGCAGTGTCATCATCCAGGCTGCATCCCGCCCCAGGACCACACACAAGTTGAGGTCACAACCACCCCCTCCGGGTGGGAGCTCTCGCCGGGATGCTCATCCAACCCCCACCGCCCCCACCCCGCCGTGTGACCCACGTGCTGAGCATCACGACGCGCAGAATGCCAGGATACCCCTGCGCCGTGGGCCCGAGCATCACCCACACCAAGTGACTCTTTCGGGCTCTTGTGGGAGGACCGTGGCCGTAACCAGAATAAATCCTGGTATTTGCGGATGGGAACGCAGCCACCAGCCCCCAGAGCAGCTCTGCCTGTGACAGCGAGGGGATGCAGCCACGGGGGAGGCGAGTGGAGGCTGCTGGGCTCGGAGCTCTCCCCCTCAGTACCCTGCTCCCTCTGCCGCCACAGCCCTTGAGCCCAGGGCCAGAACCACCTCCCTGCTTCCGACAAGCCACGGGACTCGGATGGCCATTGGACCCTCTCCTGCTGCCATCCTCCGCAACCCTCCCCCCCCCCCCCGCCAAAACACAACATGGGGGTGGAGGCCAGCTGCTGCATCTCCCCACCCAAACACACGCAGCGGTTTTACCCCGACACGGCAAACGCAGCCGCCCAACGGGAATCGACGTGGCGCTGGGAATCCAGGGAGGGTTGTGGTTATGGAAAACACCGTGCTGCCGCTGGCGAGCCCCTTCCAGAACAACCCCGGCGATGCAGCGCTCCATCACCTCCATCACCGGCCGCCTCGCCCGTTGCCGTGGCGCGTAACCACCCTTTGTCTCCGGGGCTGATGCTCCAGCCGAGCCCGGAGCCTGCCGCACCGGGATACCGGGACCCACAGACACCGGGATGCCGTCAGACATCCCAGCCGCAGCGGGATCTCGGTGGGATGGGGGACAATCGCCCTCCCCCAAGCCCACCGCCCCGGGGTGGGGGTCAGACTGGGCAGCTCCCACCGAGGGTTTTGCCGGGGTGAACCGGGGACCCACCCCGGGAGGTCAGCACCATCCCCCGGGACTCCATCCCCCGCCCACGGGGGTGTCTGCCCCATCCCCCCCGGGGCATCAACACCCCCCGGGAGGGCACGGCTCTACCCCACCGGGGTGTCTCCATCAGCCGGCCCCCCCCCCCCCCCCCGCCGCGGGCAGCGCCGGGAGGGGCCGGGTTCCGCCGTCCGCCGGGGCCTGTCTGGAACCTTCCGCCGCCCCGGCCCCGCCCCGGGCAATAAGCGGCGCCGGGGGGACACGGCGGGGGGACGCGGCGGGCAGCACCGGCGCCGCCGTGACCTTGAGCCCCGCCAGCCGCCCGGGACCGCGGCAGTCGCACCCGCCGGGGCGGGCGGGCCCCGAGGGCAGGGCCGGGGCGGGGCGGGCGGCACCTGCCGGGCCCCGCCGCGCCTGACCCACATAACGGCGCATCCCGGCGCATCCCGCACCTGTCGCTCGCGCGTCGCCGCCCCCCCCGCCCCTCCACATCCCCCAACCCCCGGAGGACCCTCGCCCGGCCGATCCCCCCGCCGATCCCCCGGTAGCTGGAGGAAGGGGCGCGCCCCGCCGCGATGGCGGAGGGGAGGGGGGGGCTCGCCCGGTTCCGCAACCGGCGCCGCCACTCACCGTCGCGGGAGAGGTTTCCCCGGGAGGCACCGAGGCAGGCGAGGAGCAGCAGGAAGCCGAGGGCCGGGGGCAGCATGGTGGCGGCAGGTGCCCGCGGGGCCGGGGAGGGGGGGCGAACCGAGCCGCAGCGCGGAGGCGGCGGCACCGGGCGCGGCGCTGCTCTCCGGGCTGGAGCCGGCGGTGCGGCAGCGGCGGGGATTAAATAGAGCGCGAGGAAGAAACCATTCGTGCCGCGGCGGCGGGGGGGGGGGGGGGGACGGACGAGGAGGGGGGGGGAACGGGGGTACCGCGCCGATGCCGTCCGCTTCGCTCCCCGCGTAAACACGCCCGCTCCGGCCGCCGGCCCCCCCCGCGCCCAGGGCCGCGGTGGTGCGCTCCACGTGCGCGGCTCCCCGCGGGAGCCAGGTGGGCGCGGGGCGGCGGCGGGAGGGTCCCGGTGTCCCCGGTGGGTCCCGGCCCGCCCCCGGGACGAGCGGGAGTCGCGATTTGCCAACGTGTCGCCCCCGGGGCCGAGCGGGGTCCCGCCCTGAGCGATGCCGGACTGGGGGAGGTCCCGGCACTGTCGCCGACGCCTCGCCCGGCCCCGAGGGGGGTCCCCCCCGAGCGGCGGCCCGGGGTGACCCCGTGGCTCTGCCCCACACGCGGTGGCCCCGGGCTGGGCCGGGAGCTCGGGGCTGGGATGCACATGGCCGGGCCCTGGCTGAGCGGGGGCAGCTCACCTGGCCGCACGGTCGGCCGCTGCCGTGGACCGCTGCTGTGGACCACTGCTCCCTGGGGTGGTTGTCCCTGCCCGGCCTGCCATCGCTCCTGCCTGGCCTGGGATCGCTCCTGCCCGGCCTGCCATCGCTCCTGCCCGGCCTGGGATCGCTCCTGCCCGGCCTGGGATCGCTCCTGCCCGGCCTGCCATCGCTCCTGCCTGGCCTGGCATCGCCCCTGCCTGGCCTGCCATCGCCCCTGCCCGGCCTGGGATCGCTCCTGCCCGGCCTGCCATCGCTCCTGCCCGGCCTGGGATCGCTCCTGCCCGGCCTGCCATCGCCCCTGCCCGGCCTGGGATCGCTCCTGCCCGGCCTGCCATCGCTCCTGCCCGGCCTGGCATCGCCCCTGCCCGGCCTGGCATCGCTCCTGCCCGGCCTGCCATCGCTCCTGCCCGGCCTGGGATCGCTCCTGCCCGGCCTGCCATCGCTCCTGCCCGGCCTGCCATCGCTCCTGCCTGGCCTGCCATTGCTCCTCCCCAGCCTGGCATTGCCCCTGCCCAGCCTGGCATCACTTGTGCCCGGCCTGCCATCGCCCCTGCCCAGCCTGCCATTGCCCCTGCCCGGCCTGCCATCGCTCCTGCCCAGCCTGGCATCACTCCTGCCCTGTGTGGGATCACCCCTGCCCGGGCTGGCATCGCTCTTGCTCTGCATGGGATCACCCCTGCCCTGCCTGGCATCGCTCGTGCCCGGCCTGCCATCGGTCCTTCCTGGCCTGGGATAGCTCAGCTCAGCCTGGCATCACTCCTGCCTGGCCTGGGATCGCTCCTGCTGGGCCTGGGATCACTCTGCCCGGGCTGGGATCACTCAGCTCGGCCTGGCATCGCCCCTGCCCAGCCTGAGATCACTCAGCCCGGCCTGGGATCACTCAGCTCAGCCTGGGATCGCTCCTGCCCGGCCTGGCACCGCTCCCACTCGGCATATGTCAGTTTGCAAAGCATCTCCTGTGGCTCTTGCGGCTGCAGGCCCGGCTTTGCCTTTCCTCTTGCCCGTGGCCAGCCCGCTGAGCACAGACGAGCAGAGAGGGTGCAGCCTGATGGATGCTGAGCGAGCTCCCTCGTGCTTTGTGGGGTCGGAAGGCTACAGCTGGAACGCCGGGCTGTCACCCGTGCTTGCTGGGCCTCGGGGACTTGCCCTGTCTCTGTAGCAGCCCACATCCCGCCCGGACCCACGGCCAATCCTCGCTCAGGCTGCCAAATCCCATTTGGGGTGACGTCTGCAGTCGTTCAGTCCCGAAAAGTCAGTGTCCAGCCCTCGCTATCCCACAGCATCTCCCAGGAAACGCCTTTATCCGCTGTCACCCGTCCGTGTTACCACCCGTTAGTGATAATGCCCGAGCGCTGGCTCACGCCAGCCCGCGTATTTCCAGCTGAGTCTCTCCTGCAGCCCCAGAGGAGAATGTGACCCCTTCGGCTTTCAGTGTGCCGCAAACCCGTGCGGTCCTTCCGTACGGTCCTTCCGCACGGCAGCACAAACCCCTCCCCACGTGCTTCTGAGCTGAGCTTTTCCGCACCCTGATGCTCTCCTGCACCAACGCTGTGCACGAGGGATGTCTCTGTTAGTCATCGGCTCCGTGGGAAGGGGCTGTGGGAGGAACAGCTTTCTGCTGGTCAGACCCGATGGCTGCTCTGCCCCCGTTTGCATCCCGTGCCTGGACGCGGCCCTAAAGGTGATGCTGCTTGTGGCGGGGCCTCGTCCGGCAGATTTAGGGACAGCGTGGACCACGTGAGGCCACGGGAGACCCTGGAGAAGGGGCTGCCTTTGGAAAATGGTTCTGGCAAGCTGGGAGCTGTGGGAGCAGCTCACAAGAGGTCTTCCCCTGGGAGCAGAGGGAATACAGGGATGGCTCCTCTTGGAGGGGTGGCCTCGTGCTCAAAGGAGGCTGCAGTGGGAGGGTGAGATGGAGCCAGGAAGGGTTGTAAAAGTGGAGGAAGCGGGCAGGCTAATCCCCGGAAAAACCAGAGGAACCTGTGGAAGGAAAGGCCAGCCCCAGACAGGACGACGGTAGTGCCGCATCCCGGTGCGGGGTGCGCGTCGCGGAGCTCCTGGCGCAAGCGGCACGCTGAAAGACTCTGAGAAGCAGCTAAAGGGGAGTAGATTCTCCTTGAATATCTCAGAAACGACAAGTGTGCCAGGAGTTCGGCAGAGCCAGCACGGGATCAGAGTACAAAGGGAGCAGTTTGGAGAGACGAGCTCAGTGCAGACGAGCCACAGCAATTATTTGCGTTGCTGTTGGTTGTAGAAGAAAACACGGAGGTTCCCAGGCTGTAATCAACCTGCGCCGGGACTCGTCAGGGGACACGTTCGGAACTGCGAAGCCTGGAGCAGAGGTTATGGATCCGGTTGATGAAACGGCCGGCGATAAACCCTCCGGGCTGGTGTCTTACTTCAGATTTCTTAAGAAAGCCGAGAATGGGTCTGTTGAATCAGAAACGGCGACGTGAGAACGCTGCCTCGTTTGAGTTTGGGTAATCGCAAAGTGACAGACGGGAAAGGGCGCTCACACGGTGGGGACTGTTGTTGGGAGGAAAAAGACACGGGAAAAAAAGCTAAGGATCCCGAAGTGTACGTGGCAAGGATGAGCTTGGGGTGTGAGCTGGTGGCCAAGGCTGGAAGGACATCCAGGAGACCCCGAGGAAGAGCAGGAAGAGGAGCTGTCTCTTCGTTCATCCCTCTCATACGGATGCTGCATCCAGCTACAGGACTTCCCCCTTCCCAAATCCAGTTTGGAAACTCAGAGGACAAGTAAAACGTAGTGGCTAGAAAGTCTGGCTTTGGGAGGGAGTTCCAGGAGCTCAAAGCGCTGCGTGAGAAGGGCCCAAAAGGCTGATTTTCACCTGCAGCTCACTGCACGGGTGGGAGGTTTCCCACAGCGGGAGGCTGAGTGCTACGAGGTGCGGTGAGCAGCTGGAGCGGAGCTGCCTCCAGACAGGGTGTGAAGGATGAGCCGTGCGGAGAGTTAACCGTTGGGGCGCTTGTCACGGCTCCTCTGCCATTTAGGGCCTTCGTTCCTGAAGGACGTGGGGTCTCCAGCTGGCAGGGGTGGGCTGTGCCTGGGGAATCCCATGGAGGCTTGGGGCTGAGTGACGAGCTCTGTCCTTTGGAGCTCTAGTATCCGGGAACACCCCGGTTTACTCTCCTGTCATGAATGCAGACACCCAGCCGTCCTGAAATTGGTGGGATTAGGGCTCCCTCTTCCTTTGCCTGGGCTGATCTCATCCTTGGCCATCGGGAGCTGCTCTCCAAATGCCAAGCGAGTTGCAGAGAAGACATTTCTTGGAATAGAATCCCTCTCCCCTCTCTTATCCCTCCTCTCTCCGCCTTTCAGCTCACGTTTTGCCAAAAATTCTGCTCTGGCCACGGATAACGCGTGCGAAATCCAAACGCAAAGCATTTTTTTGAGAAATATAGGCTGTGAAATTGGGCTTAAAAATGAGCACAAACTACACCCTTAACTGTGGTGCCCTTAGCCTGGCTTAGAACGCTGCTAATCCCCATCTGCCATAGCTGTAAACGGCCCGAGGAGGCTTGGGCTGGTCCTGGTACAGCTGGGTTTGTGCTTCCGTGTGCAGCAGCGCTGAAATTATTTGCTTCTCCTGTAATTAATTACTCTTGTGTCTCCCCAACATGTTCTCTGCTCCTGTGTATGAAAAATCCGCCTCGTCCTTGACCGCTCCAGGTCCTTCTGGACCAGCATGGACCAGCTCCCACGGCTCGCACACTGCGAGGGGCGCGGGGTCTGGGGGGGGGAGGAGTGGACTCTGTTGGCTCATTCTCTGGCACTGCCGAGTGCAGGAGGAGCTTTTATTCCGTGTCGTGGTCCCCAGAGCCCGGGTGGCCGGTGGCAGCAGGTTTGGTCATCGTCAGCGCTGCTGCCGTCACCGCCGACTTCCCGTTCGCTCTGAAATCGCAATAATGAGGTGATTCGGTAGAAAGCAAAGCTCTGCCGGCTTTCCCGCTCTGGCTGCCCTCCTCCTGTTCCGCACAGGCTCTCTCCCAGGAGGAGCCGGCAGTGGATTTGCTGCTGGGGATTGCGCTCGCTCCGGCTTTGCCTGTGTCCTTCAAATGGAATGACTGTGAGGAGGGAAGCGCCGTTAATCAGACCCTTTATCCCTTCAAAGTGAACAGTTCACTTGGAATAAGTAGGGGAGCTCAGTAACGCCAGCTTATCCTGCCAATTTGTGCTTCCAGAGATGGCTTCTCCCTCCTCCGGAAGGTGGAGGGGATGCGGTGGGTGAGCCCTGTGCTCGGCCCGGTCGTATAGGGTGGGGGTGTAGCTGGTTTTGGTGCAAAAAATGCAGTTACAGGGAGCCTGGAGCTGGGAGAGATGTTAGAGCATCCGTGGGAAGGGCAGCAATGGGTGTTACGGATTGGGGCTCGGGTCGCTGAGGGGGGGTGGCTGTAAGGGCCGGCAGCGGGCCAGCTGGGTCGGGTGTCCCTGGCCCGAGAGCAGGGGCTGTGGAGAAGGGCTGGTGGCTCCATCACGCACGAGGACAGACACCCAAACTCTCCCTCCCAGCGAGAGATTGTCTGTTCCTGCTTGGGAATGTGGTGCGAGCTCTTACAGAAGCCTCCGCTGGGTTGAATTCGCAGACTGAGACATGGATCCTCGGAGCAGGTGTGACGGCAAACTGGTGGGGGGGTGTTGCCCAATTTGTGGCCTAACTCGTCCCAAATGTGATGTCTTCACAAGTGGACGCGTTCTGCCCAAACACTGGAGGATGAGGCCTCCTTTTGCACATAAGACCATCTGAGGGGGGGGCTGGGGCAGGAGAAGGGGGGGCTGGGGAGTAACAGGTGCAGCCTCGTTCACAGCAGCACCCCCCCCCCCCCCAGCCCTGGGTACCCCCTCCCCAGTTCCTGTCTGCATACATTTGACCAAAATTACCCCTTTGGTGGGTGCTGGTTTGGCTGCAGCTGGATTTACCCAGGATTTTGGGAACATGAAAAGGGACTGTCGTGCCCCCCCCCCGCCCCCCCCGGGTGCTGCTGAGGAGTACAGAGGTGGCCGGTCGTGGTAGGGGTGGGTGACAGAGCCTGTGCTGCCCTTCGAGCCACAGGGGCCGGGCACAGCTTCCTCTGGCCACATCCTAACGCGTGGATAAACCAGGGGTTCACCTCTTCCCTGCCCCCCCAGTCACTCCAGGGGAGCTTGAATAACCTTGGGAAGGCGGCAGGACCTGCCCCGAGGGTGGCACGTGGTCAGCCCGTCTCCCTTGCCCCGCGGTGATGGAGCCGGGGCTGATGCTGGGGGTCGCGCGTACGAACCGCGTTGTTGTCCCGTTGCGGACGCGTGGGGAATTCCCCGGCCGAAACCCCGCGAATCGTGGCGTGCGGTACGGGAAGTCTGATCCTGCCAGGTGAGGATGAGCTACGGTTTTCTCTCGCCTGCTTACGCCTGTTTAGTGTCTCGCAGCAGCCGCCCCAGGCAGCCCCATTTATCTGCTGCTGGGACTTTGTTATATCAGGGACAAAAGGGACCAGGAACGCTCCTTTTCCCAAAAGCAGCTCGGAGGCTGCGCGTGGCGTTTGGGGCTCTGAGCACCGCCAGTCCGTAACGTCTTCTCTGCGTCCCTTTGGATCTCGCACAGCCTGCACCGTACGGGTCATTAACACAGATGTACGGATCAAATCTCTGTGACTAACTAGAAACTGAGATTTTATTCCTCCCTTCCCTCCAGTAAGAGGTAATGGAGCCGCTGTCCAAAGCTTGTGGGGGCCTGTGTGACCCCTGGGGGGTGTCCTGGGGAGTGTGTGTTGCTGATGAACTTCGGGTCTATTGACGGATTAATTCCTAAGCACTGACGCCCAGAAACCAGCGCTGGCCGATACCGTTCAATTCCATCCTTCCGGCCGCTGGTCGGAGCTAACAGCCCCGCCAGGGGCACGGCGTGGCACCCCCTGCCCCGCGCCGGGTGCTGGCACCTTACCGCCTCGTCCCACGGGAAGGTGGGCACTGGGGGCAGCCCTCGGGGAGGGCGCCGGAGCGGGAGAGCTTTGCTGGCAGCCGTTGGATTTGTCGGTCACCTGCCAACAACCACCGGCCTTTGAAGGCCACGGCAGGGGACAGCGTGGTGACCTGGCACTTGCTCTTAGCGATGCCCTTGCGTTTGCTGGGCCCTGGCTGGCCAAGCGATAGCCCCTTCCTTGATGCCTCCGTGGGAATTACCTGCGGCTGTGGGATCCCGGGGTTTCAGCTGGCTGTGTTCCCTGGCACCTTGACTTCCAGGAGAATAAATTCCATGGTGGCTGTGACAGCATTAATCACTGAGCATGCCTGGAGGAGCTTTCTGAGTGACCGCTTCTGCCCCCACGCCATCTGGGAGCCAGGAGAAAGGCTGCCTGGAGTTCCCGTGCCCTGAAAAGCTGGATTCCCTGGGAGCATGCCTAATCCCGGCAGCAGAGAGCCGAGATAAAGGTGTGCCATGTCTCCGAGCTTGGAGTATCTGCCCAGGAAAGGGGAAACCTGCAGCTCTCTGCCTACAGAAGACACGAACACCCACCTGGCACGTGAAATACCTGCAGAGGCCGAGCTGCTTGTTCAGTGCTCGGCCCAGACACGATGCTGTTGTGCTGACAGGCAGCGCCGAGTGCTCCAGTGTCAATCTGAGTTCTGCGTACGGGTGGGCAGCTGGAGCAGTCCCTGGCTGGCTCCGTGGGGCTGTTAGCAACTGGTTTTTTTCCTGTAAAACTCAGAGCCTGCGAGACAACTCGTACCTGGTTGCACTGCTGGAAGCAGCGTCTTCGCATCCCGTTCTCACAGGCCCATGCAACTCCCTGCTTGGGAAACTGGCACTTCAGGGCTACCCTGGTGCGGCTCCCAGGAACCTGGTTAGGGATGTCTGTCTGGGGTGAGTGGGGTTTCCTTGCCCAGAGCTGTCCAGGGATGTGAGAGGTCCTGGAGTACACCCACCCCAGGGATGGAAGTTGTGACACAGGACCTACTGGCGTCGCGTGCCCTTTTGGAATGAGAGCTGATGGCAAAGCTGGGTCTCCAGGTCGTCTGAAATGGCACCAGATGTCTGTGTGGGCCGCTGAATCTGTATTCCGGTTGCAGAGCAGACACTGGCTTCACTTGACCCTGCCAGCTGGAGCTCCAGGGCTTGGTTTAGTCACCTTGATATCCGCTTCGAAGTACTGAGGTTCCCAGGGTGTCCCCCCTGGCCAGGAGTCTCCCCGTGTTTGATCTCAGCACCCCGTGGATGCCTGGGATACCCCAAAGCGTCTGAAGTGGCACTGAGCCAACAGATACACACGTGAATCCCGGTTCCATGGTACGAAGCTGTACATGCCGCTCCCTCGTGGGTGTCCAAGCCGGAGCTGAACCCCTCAGCTGACTCTCCGCGGCTGAGCGTGGTCTCCGCTTCTAAAGGGACCCTGGGGTAGCAGCTGGGATGGTGCTGCTGGCGCTGGGCGTCTCAGTGGCAGATGGGGTTTAGGATCGTGTCCGTTTTACTTGTTTGTGTCTGTCCGAGCGCTGCGTGTTGCTTCGGAGGCCTCCTGGGGGTGGCACGTTTTCCGCGCGGGTGGAGTTGCTTTCAGCCCATTCTATGGGGATGACGTTGATTTTTACCATTTGAGTGTCACGGCCAAATGAAATGCTCCTCACATTTAATGATCGTTAAATTATTAATTTACCTTTATTACCCAGATTTATCATTCCATCAAGATAACGGGTTGTGCTGATAAAACCCGTTTTCTGTGAGCTCCTGCCCAACAGCCAGCTACTCCTTGTCCGACTGACAGGCCTATAATTACCCAACTCTTCTCATTTACCTGTCCAAATATTGGCCCAGGATGACTTTTTTCCCATCTGCTGGACCTCCTGGCTCTGTTCTCGCTTCCGCCCGTAGCTCTGACTCCGCTGACTCCCATTCCAGCGGGACGAGGGAGTCTGCACAGCTCTGCCTTCGGTCAGGACAGGAGCTCTCCGCTCTCTCCCAGATTTCTCCCCCTAGAGAGGTCCCATTTCTGCCCCTCCAGGAAGGTGAGCAGCCACCCCTGGGTTTGTTCCTCCTCTCCTGTGGAGTGAGATGTGACCTCCTTACCCAAAGCAATATTCTCGAGGAAATCTGGGTCACTGGAGCAGCCTAAAGGGAACTTGCAGTGATTCTGTGGAGCAGAAAACAGGTCTTTGGTCTCATCAGGATCTTGTGGAGGCTGAGGAGTTTTCCACCCTGTCACAGAGGCAGGACGTGGTGTCCATCTGTGCCGATGGAGCAATGCTCCCCAGTTGGGGCTCACACGCCAGTCCTTCTGGCAATGGGGCCAGTGGTGTGGCCACTGCTCCCGTTTTGGGCTGGGCAGCTCCTTGGCTGTTTTCTCAGTTATAATCTCCTTGGGAAGCAAGAAGCCTGGAGCTGGGAATCTGGGAATCCAGCTGACAGCCTCAGGCTCTCTTGGCTGGAATTATTCTCCTGGCAAGCTTAGTGAATCCTTTGCCAGGATTAATAAACCCAGGTCTGTGCCCCAGTCCCAGCCCACGTGTGTCTTTGGCTGCTGGTTCTGCTCACCTCACTTATGGCCTGAGCGAGTCCCTCACCCGCCTCCTCCCCAAGTAACTCCGTGGACATCTGCTGAACGGAGACGCTCTCCGTGCCTCCCGCCGCTGGACACGCAAACAAGGAATTAGAGCATCACAAACGGCAACTTTAACCCACTCATTACCCTTCGGTGTGCAGCAAATAAAATAATTGGCTTTAGAGCCCTCTCAAACCTCTGCTGCCTTCCCACCAGCAGGGTCGCAGCGCTGGAACGCCGCGTGCGCAAGCGTCGGGCAGCTCCGGTGAGCTGGAAACCACAAACCCTTCTCCTGGGGCAAACGTGATAAATGTGTATTTACACAAAAATGGAACCGGGGAGAGCTAAGGGGTGTTAAATACCGGCTCTGGAGGCTCTGATCTGATGGGAAGCGCGGAGTGTTGGGAACAGATGGAGTTGAAAGCTTGCAGAGAGGCTCATCAGAGCAGTTCCAGCTGCCTGGAGTCGTATGTAAGGCAGAGAGGAAAAGGTGGCCAGGAAACATCGCCAGCCTCAGGACACGAGCAGTCGTGCTGTTGGCAGGGATTTTACCGGACAGGCTTCTGCGGTGTCCTCGGACGTATTAGCAGCCGTTTGACGGAGTCTGGGCTTGAGTGGATATTGGGATTTACAAAAAGTGTGGGAAAAGCCCTTCCATGGCAGCTTTGAAGAAAATTTAGTGGTCGCAGATTAAGGGTCAAGGACTTGCAGGGACTTAAGGGATGGGGACTGAAGGCTGGAATGATGGTTTTCATGGAGAAGAGGAACTAAGTGGTGGGAAGATCCATGCTGGAGCTGGTAGTGCTCAGCATACTCACTAGAAAAGGGGATGGCTGTGAGCAGAGGTATCTGCTGTGGGTGCAGGATGGGTTGGGGTAGTCAAATCTCAAGCTGCCTGTGCAGCCCTGCACCAGCTCCTGTGCCCTTGGGCTGCATCCTGAGCTCTGGCAGAGATCCTGCAGGCCTTTTCTTGGCCTCATGTGATGCCAGGGCATGCAGTGCCCCAAATTTAGCACCATGGGACAAGAAGTCACTGCAGGGAGATCTGTAAGGGCCTGTAGGAAGCTGAGTCCTCACCACGTGCTCTGCCAGGGCTCCTGCACTGCCACCGTAACCACAAACGCTTATGATTTACGGGCACAGAGTCGTCTCTTTGTTGTTTTCCTCTTGTATTTCAGATTTAACGCACCTTAAAGGCTGACAAGTACGTCAGCGCCCTGCAGTGTACGCTAGGACATGTGATGCATGGAAACGACGAACGATGCTTGGGTTGCGTCCCATCTTCCCATCCCGCACCTTTTCCCTCCCCTCTGTGCCTCAGGAAATTCATTCCCAGGATCCTAAAGATGAAGGATTCCTCTTCCTGTGATGCTGCACGAGGCACAAGAAAGTCTTTGAGGTGGGTTGCAGGTTTGATGCTTGGGGGGGACGCTAAATTTGGGCTCCTTAAGATGCCCTTGATCAGATAAATGATAAAGGGGTGAAGCAAGAAGGGACAGGCTTGGCCAAAATTTTGAGAAAGCTTAAAAGAAAAATAAATCCTCAAGTCAGAAAAGCAGAGAAATTTGAAGGGAAAAAAAAACCCCCCAAACCCTCAAGAAACCAAACCCGAGGGTCCCGTTCAGTGACACACGGGTTCGCCACAAGCGCAATAGACAGGCAGAGCTGGAGCGTGAAGTGCGGGGGCGTATTCCCGCCCGTAATTACGGAGAAACAGACCCGCTTTGTCATCCCTGGGGGAGAAGCCTCCCCCGGGAACGCCCGGCATCCCCCTCGTTGCTGGGGTTCATGCGCGGGGTGTTTACTCAGTAACGCTCAGCCCGTCAGAATGCCACGGAAAACAGGCAAACGCACTCAAAGGGTTGTCAGAGTACTGGTAGGGGATGAAAAAGATGCCCAGGGGAAACGGGGAAGGCGAGAGGTGAGGGGTGCAAACGGTGCTAAGGGAAGGTTGGACCAGGAATAAGAAATAAATCCCAACGCAGGGCAGCGGTCGGGCCTCGGGAATGTCCTTCCGCCCTGGATGTTTGATCAGCCCTACTCACAGGCAGGTTTCCACACTCCGTGGGGTTGTGTCGGCCTGGCGTCCCCCTCCACCCGTGTCAGTTTAGAGCCGCTATCGCGCTGTTTGCTCCCCGGTGTGTGCGTGACGGGCTGTTCCCGCCTGGCCAACGCGTCCTCCCTCTCTTCCCTTCCAGCCTGGCTTTTGCAGAGGATTTCTCCCCGTCTGTCCAGGTTGTTTTGAGTTCCAACCCCGGCTGCTGAGTTGATCCCTGCAGGTTCAACATGAAAAGCCTTTGTGCCATCACGAAGGAGGGGTGTGAGGCACGGGATGACGCCAGGCCTCGGCCGGATTTCTGCGGGATACATTTTTCCCATTTTGTGCTAAAACCATCTCCCCAGTAGATTTTTTTTTAGCAGTCGATGGTTTTGCGCTCGTTTTGGAGAGGCTTAACTTAGGTGACTTTCCCCACCTTATCTAGGGGATGTCACGGAAGATGCTGCCAAAAGCTGTGTGAAAAATCCCTGTTCGTGGCATCTTCTCTGGGATGTCAGGAGGAATCTTGGAGACTGTGAGTGCCCTGGAGGGGCGAGGCTGGAAGCCTTCCGTGACGAAAGTCACCAAGCCCAGAGCTGCACAATTTAACTTCCGGATCTGTTACCTCCTTCCCTTGCTGAAGATTCCCCACTTCTGCCCCCGAGTGAAACGGGGCAGCTCCCTCCTGAGTAAAGGCTGCACAAAAGGAGCCTTGGGCTTGTGGCTGTTGGCTCCTACAGCGTTTCTGCTGGGGAAGTGCCAGGCCACCCCTTTCATTGTCCCTCCGGGGTGGCCGTGGGAGCCCTGCGAGTCCTGGGGTTGTGTCTCCTTTGGCTACTGCACGCTCCTACTTGGTGCTGACATCCCTGAGCTGCCCCTAACCCTAACCCCTACCCCTAACCCTCACCTCTCACCCCTAACGCTCACCTTGCCCCTAATCCTAACCCTCACCTCTTCACCCCTAACCCCTACCCCTAACCCAACCCCTGATCCCTAACTCTGCCCCTAACCTTAACCCCTAATCTCTACCCCTAACCCTCACCCCAATCCCTACCTCTAACCCCTACCCCTCACCCCTAATCCATACCCCTAACCCAATCCCTAAGCTTGCCCCTAACCTTCACCCCAATCCCTACCTCTAACCCCTACCCCTCACCCCTAATCCATACCCCTAACCCAACCCCTAAGCTTGCCCCTAACCCTCACCCTTCAGCCCTAAGCCAACCCCTACCCACAACCCTCCAGCCACAGTAACCTGGGGTACTTTTCCTTTCCTTTCACTTCTCTCTCATGCCTGACGTCAAAGCAAAGTCTCTAGTTTTGAAAAGTTGGCCTTTTACTAAATTCCTGAATTCCTAAGTGCATAGATTTCCCTGCCGTGGGCTCTTCCTCAGCTTTAGCGGGGGTGTGTTTCTGTTTTCCCTGTTGGATAAGAGCTCTTCCGCCAACGTAGTCGTAACCCTCGCCAAGCACTCAGTGATGCACAGGGTCCCTCTCAAGCAACTCCAAGCAGCTGAAATCCCTTCCTACCACCAAACGCCGGTTTGGGGTGACACTGCAAACCGCTCTGCTTTCTATTCCTAGCCGAGTTCCTGTCTGCCTTCAGTCTAGTACCCCCTGCTTTTCCTTCTCTAATTCTTACTCAAAGCCCATTTCCTCCTGCAGCCTCATGCTCCGTGAATGCACCTATGCTCTGGAGATCCTCCTCCTTCTCCTTGTTTGCCCTTCCTGAACAAACGTTACAGTTGGATATTAAAATTCCAGGCATAAGTTTATCCCAACAAGCCTGTTACACCAATTAAACCAGAATTTTGCTTCATATAAAGAATTTCCTGTTTGTTCTGTTTCTGGCATTTGCCCGCGCAGATGTGGAAGGCGTTGGGCGCGTTGTCCACTGTCGTCCTTGTCCCCTTACGAGCTGTGCGGGGTTCAGAAGCCACCCTGATGCCAGTATGGCTTCTTGCTTGTCAGAAGGTTGTTTCTTCTCTCGTGGTTAGAATCCTATTAATTTTCAGCCCATGTTCACGGCAAATTTATATTTATTTATTCTTGTGCCAATTTGTGCTTCGGATTAAATAGGTCTCCTCCCTCCATGGGGGTTGCTCCCCTGTTGTATTTACAGCCGGCCTTTCTGCCTCTCCTTAGCCTCGGCTTCATGGCATCGAGCAAACCGAGTTCTGTCGTTTCCCATGGGCTCCTGTTTTCCTGCCGAAACCCTCAGGATCAGCGCCTGTTCCCGTCCTCTGCTAAACTGCACTGGGGTGATGCCATTCCCGACCTCGGGATCAGGCAGCCCTGCACGTGCAATAACCTTACTCCCCCCTCGTATTGATGATGCTTCAACTTTAAGCCAGCTACAACTGTTGTGATAATTCCTGCTGGAACGGTTCAATGGAATATTAACTCCTCGGTGGCTGTTTGTTAGCCCGTCCATTGCCCATTGGAGCGTCAGGCTCTGGGCACCTTGGGGCAGGGGCTCCCTGTTTGCCACCCACGGGTGAGCCAGGGCTCCAGGAGACGGGATCGTGCTCAGTGCTCTGCCGTGAAAAGGGGCGGTGGGTTGGGGATGGGCTGTGGCTAACGGGACCTTTTGCAGCTCCCTGGAGCGGGAGCTCAGCTGGGCTTGGTCTGTTCCTGAGAGAGTGGCTCGAGGGGGCAGAAACCATGTGGTAATTCCAGAAAATAATCCTTTTAAATAAGGCAGTTTTAGCTTAAACCATAGTACTCTGCAGATGCTAAGGATGGGAAGCCTGGCTTGTCCAAACACCCGCGTCCCAGGGCTGCTCTGAGGACCAGGAGGAGGGATAGGAACCGTGTCAGCAACGGGGCACCGTGGATTGGTGGTGTCGAGAGGGCAGAGATGGCCCCTGAGCTCAGCTTTGCTGGCGTGAGGGCAGCAGCTCCGGCGCTTGGCTGTCTCTGCCATGGGCTGGAGCCATGTGTGTTCCTCCCCGATGCCGGGAAGAGGATGGTGCCTTTGCAGCTGTTTGTTCTTGGGAACTGACAGTCCCAGGAAAGCTGCCAAATCTCCGGCTGATGGATGAGCCCCTCTCAGAGCCTGAAAACCTTTCAAACAGCAGAGCTCTTGAGCAAGCTGCATGTGGGGATAATTCAGAGCGAGGGGGCCGAATCGGAAGTGAGAGCACTGTGAAGGGTGGTGACAAAAATGCTTCGCGTGCATGGGAGTCCCCAGAGCTGCGCTGGGAAGAGGATCTGGGAAACTAGGATTACTGGCCTGAGACAGGGACAGTGTGAAGGGAGTTCAGACACGGCGAAGATGTGAGCCCCTGACGTGATTGGGAAGTGATGTGCCTTAAGAACAGGCACTGACACGAGCGGCTTGGGAATGAAAAGCATGAAACGATTCCCATCGCAGCTGGGGATCTGGGCAACTGCTGGCCACAGTGGGCCCTAGACCCAAGTGACCCGGGAGTTAAATGTCTTCTCTGGCACTGCTGGTGGGCCAGTACATCCAGCAAAACCTTCTCAGTTGGAAGGTGCCTTAAAGGGAAGCCAAACAACCCCAGGGCCTATGTAGATTGCCTTTTCTTGGATACTGTGCGAGAGTGCAGCAGGGAAGTGGCAAACAAATGGTAAAGTCAGACTGCAGAGGTCAAGGTCACCAGACATGGGTGAGTTGATCACTGCCACATTGTGCTACGTGCGGGTCTCTCATGTCCTGACCATCTCCAGCAACGCTTGGTCACCTCTTGGTCTCGCAATCAGGGATGGATCAGGACCTCATGGGAGAGGGGGGAAGCAGGGGAAGGGCATGAGGATCCTGCTCCCTGAGGAGGAAGGAGAGACAAGGTGTGACGAACTGACCGCAGCCCCATTCCCATGCCCTGTGCCACTGGGGGCAGGTGGGGAGGTTTCTAAGAACTGTTTTGTTCTGCCTCTTGTTTCACTCCATAACTGATGAAATCGGTGGTTTTTTCCCCAAGCTGGGCCTGGTTTGCCCGTGACCAGAACGGGGAGTAATCCCTCCCTGTGGGCACGAAGTTCTCCAGGTGTTTTCTCCATCCCATCCCACCGGGACAGGAATGAGCGAGCGGCCTCGTGGTCGTTTGTTCCAGACTGGCTCTAAACCACGACCCTTGGGAACCTCAACCCTGCAGGATCCAGTTCTTTTTTACCTGCTTTGTTATGGAATTAATAGTTCTGCAGCTAATTACTGATGGCACTATTTATAGCCCCGCAGAGGTCTGTCTGCTGCTCCCTGCCCGCGCGCTTCTTTGGTACAGAGAGAGGCAGGGATGTTGTAGAGCCGAAAGGTACAGTGTGCAGTAGGAAATGCCTGGGAAGGGGATTCATCCTCCTTGCTCCAGGGTCCTGCTCTCCTCTGCTGTGTTGCACCCTCTGCGTCCAGCTTTGGGGCCCCCAACAGCAGGAGGACACGGAGCTGTTGGAGCGAGGCCAGAGGAGGCCACGGGGATGCTCCGAGGGCTGGAGCCCCTCTGCCATGGGGCCAGGCTGGAGGAGTTGGGGGGTTCAGCCTGGAGAAGGGAAGCTCCGGGGAGACCTCACAGCCCCTTCCAGTGCCTGGGGGGGGGGGTACAGGAGAGCTGGGGGGGCTTTTCCAAGGGCAGGGAGTGACAGGACAAGGGGTAACAGGTTTGAACAGGAAGAGAGAGATGGAGATGGGCCATCAGGAAGGAATTCTTCCCACAGAGGGTGGGGGGCACTGGGACAGGTTCCCAGAGAAGCTGTGGGTGCCCCATCCCTGGGAGTGCCCAAGGCCAGGCTGGATGAGGCTTGGAGCAACCTTGTCTAGTGGAGGGTGTCCCTGACCATGGCAGGGGCTGGCACTGGGGGGGCTTTGAGGTCCCTCCCAGTCTAAACCATTCCATGATTCCATGATAAGGGAACTGTGTGGGTTGGAGAAGGGAGGGGGCTCTGTGCATCAGGGACTGAACCCAAGGACAGGGGTGATGGGAGTGTTTCTGCAATCACTTTGCATTTCTCTGGCTGTTTCGGGTTTGCATGGCAAGGTTGTGGGAGCGGGGAGCCGGCTGCTGCCGAAGGCCTGCACCTGCCCAAAGATGGGAAGGTGGGGGCAAGGTGGTTTTTTAAAGTTTCGGTTTTATTTCTCATCATTTTACTCTAATTCGATTGGTAAGAAATTCAATTCCTTTCCCCATGTCAAGCCTTTTGCCCAGCTGAAGAGGGCAGTGGTGGGTCGGCGTTGGTGGGCACCTGGGCTCCAGCCGGGATCGACCCCCCCCCCCAGAAGCTGCGTTGCCAGTGCTTAGCCAGGAGTTGGCTCCCATCGCTTGGGCATCCCTTTTGCTATCAAACTGGAACCCAGAGCCACACTGTGGCTGCTCCAGGATGCCTAAGGAGAGCTGGGAGCTTTGGTTTCCAAAGTTTTCCTGGTTTTGTAAACAGCCAGAAGGAAATACTTGACTTAGCGTGGGGGTCAGTTGAGGATACTGTGGATCCTACCTGTCTGTGTGAGTTCAGAGAGCAGCCGGACAAATTAATGCATGATAAATGCATCAAGGACCATTAAACCTGGGGAAACCACCTCGGGCTTGGGAAAATCCCTGAGCCACAGGTCACTGGGGGGGTGTGAAAGCGTGGCAGGGATGCTCACCCTGCCCTTACAGACTCCCCTTGCGTTTCCAGATGGGCTCTGGGAAGGTGCACATGGTTCACCAGACTGGGGTGGGTTTCCAGGGAGTTTGTCTGGGTTCCTGTTGCCTTCTGCCAGTCGATCCTTCGTGCACAACCGTTGCAAACTTACACCCCATCTCGCTGGAGGTGGGCGACCACAATTATTGACCCTGACCACAAATGGGCAAGCTGTTAAAGGAAGCGGCTCAAGCGACGCGCTGGACGATATTCCAGCATGTTCCTCTGTGCCACGTCTGAAGAGCTGGAATAGCAGATTTGTCTCATCCCTGAAGGAGATGCTTGTTTCTGAAGTTATTCCCACAAATTAGGAGCATATGATGCTCCATCAGTAATGATAATTAAGTGTTCTCATATCAAATTGCAAACTGAGCCATTCCATGGAGCTGCTCGTAGGAGAAGGAGTTAGAGCACAGTGAAAGTTAGTGGCTCTGGCTCATTAGCGACGGAAGATTGAATAGTCAACGTACTTGAGGCATTTGGTGCTGTTTCCTGAGAGGCGAATCGTTCGTGTGATTTAGTTCAGCTCGAAAACAAGGCTGAGGTCCGTCTGAGGGCTGCACGCCCCTGCGCAGCGCGCTGGAGCTGCGCGAAAAGCCGTGTGGAGGTGCCTTGTGCTGCTCCGCTCCGCACCTCGGCGTGCCAAGCGTCAGGGGAGCTCACGCGGACTACGGAGAGAACTGCCTGTTCCCCCTGACCCCTACTGCGGCACGTCCTACGGGGCAAGGAGAAGCGTAGGCTCACGAGCATCCCGCGGTGGGCTGGATGTGACCTGGATGGCACGGAGGGAAGTGGCGCTGGGGTGACCATGGCAGGATGAGAGGGGGAAGACGTTTCTGGTGCTTCCCTTGGAGATGCTGCAGCAGGTCACTGCCAGCTCGCCGCATCCCTTCCCCCTGGCTCTCGCCCAGTCCCTGCTCCTTCAGCAGCTCCAATTCCCCTGCCTGGCTGCAGGCAGGCTGCAGTATTTCTGCTGGATGTGAGCGGGGCCAGCGGCTGGGCTTGTGCCAGCAGCCTCGCCCTGCTCAGCCCAGACAGCACCCAGGCTCCGCACCGTTTCACTCTGGGGCTGGTGGGAGTGCGACTCAGTTGGCAGCAGAGCTACAGCATCAGGCAAAGCCACAGTGACGAGGGTGGCTGCAGCTCCACTGCCCCCACGGTGTGATGCTGGGCTGGGATAGGAGCCTTGCCTGCCCTTGCTCTTCCCAGGAGCCTGTGGAAAGGCCTGTGCTCTGTCCTGCAGTGATAAAGCGTCGCCTGTTTTCTGCGTGCACGGGGAAAGGCTGAGGATAATCTCCTGGGCTGTGCAGCTCCTCTTGACCCTGCATCTCTCACAGCATTAGCTCCACGGTGCTTGCCGTGTGGCAGCAGGAAAGAGGGACCAGCCGGTACTTGTTCATCTTCTGGTATAGCTAACAGCTTGTCCAGGGATCCAGTGTTGGCTGGGCCATTGTGGCTAGCCTGGTCTGAGCCACCCGCAGCACGGCCCTGAGCCATGTTTCTGCCTGGTGAAATCTGGTTGTTGGGAAGAAAGTTCCCTGGGATAAGCTTGCTCTGCTGCTCTATCCTCTCGCTGAGCAATGTCCCATGTACTGCCCTGCTTTTCCACCTCTGCCAGGGCACAGCTCAGGGCTCCGGACTCCTGCACGTGCTGTTCTAGGTAGACCCGGGTTCACTGGAGTCCACTCTGTGCTGACAGAATTTGCTCTGGATTCAAGTGCCAACTTGGTTTCGGGACAAGCCTCGGGTTCACAGCTGACTTCGTGCCCTAACTGCTGTTCAAAGCACATGTCAGGCTGCAAACCTGTGGAGCATCCTGGCGCTCTTCCGCTCCCCCCACGCTCTGGGCAGCCTCTGCCAGGATGCAACGGCCCTTGGGGCTGCGCTTGCACCAGGCAGAGCTGCTGAGAGGGGCTGGTGCTTCTGGCGTTGTCATCACCTACGACCAGACCTCCTGTTTGCGGCGGGAGGGAAGCCAGAGCATCTGGGGACAGGATGGGAGAGGGTGAGACATCAGCAGAGACACGGCAGGGCACAAGGTGTGCTGACAGCCGGGTGTGCTGCTCCGCTGGAGTCTGGTTCCCCTTGTCTCTCCACTTTGTACTGGGAATGGAGTGGGTTTGTGTGATGAACATTTTACCACGTTATCAAATCATCCCAGCCTAAAATTAGCCCTTAATGCAGGAAGGGGAAGGGCTTTGCAATGTGGAGCTGAATCAATAAGAGCTTTGCTCCAATTCGTTGTACCTCCCCGTGGCTGTCCTCAGCAGCAGGAGTGACACGCTGTGCCTGCTCCCCGCTTTGTTTAAGCGATGTCAGTGTTTGGCTGATGGTGTTGGAGCTGAGATCGATACTTACCAGGTTTTATAGTCATTCCTACGCCAGGGAAAAGAATGCCATTCCTTCTGTCCTGAAACAGAAAGGCTTGGTGGTGAAGGAGAGGAGTGGAAATACAGCACTGGAGATGATAAACTAATGAGCACCGTGAGATGCTGTAAGGGAACAAGAGGAGGTGCGGGCCCTGGCTCATCTCGGTACCCCTCTTGCTTGCTGGGCTCCAGTGTCCCAGTGCTTCGCACGGTGATGTAGGATGAGGCTGAGGAAATAACCTTCCCGCAACAATGCTGCCTGTTTAACTCTCAGGTGGCTGGGCAGTGCTCCGCCCGTTCATGAATCCTCACCCCACATTTATGCCTCTCTCGGGAAGTGCTCTCCCTCAGCAACTCCCATTAATGCAAGAGGTAAAGCCCTTCAAGGAGCGTCAGCTTCCTCCTGTAAGCAGGAGAGGAATTACTGCTGTAGCCTGCAACGTGAGTGCCGGGACAGGGCTCCCTCCCTTGCAGCCCAGCTCCTGTCCGAGGGAGCTCTGGCTTCTTCTACCACCGGCATGAGGTCTTCAGGTCAGGGGAGACGCGCCGGAGCCTTGCGCTACCGGAGGGAGACCAGTAAAGTAGTAAATAGAGACAAGCAGAGGGTGATGAGGAGCCTAATATCACCAGCTCAGCCACAGACCAGCTCGTTGGGCCAGAGGGTGCCAGAGCTGGGCCAGAGGGTGCAATCCTTTCCCAGGTCTCCCCTACCCAGACCACGTCCAGAGCCAGTGAAGGAAATAGATGCTGATGGCTGGAGAAGGGCCAAGCCCTGATTCAGGGTGCCCTCACCTGCCCTGCAGCCGCTGTTTGATGCTCGGGTTTGCTGTTTGTACTGAAATGCAACACGTCCAGGAGGGGGTTTCTCACCTTCTTCCTTCTCTGCTGCCTCCCTGCACAGGTTTGTGAGGGCTGGACATCAGCCAGGACATCCTGGAGACAGACACACGGCTTCCTGCATCCTTTGAGGTAGGGAGCAGTTGCAGGGGCCAGAGGTGGGAGGCAGCTGGGCAGTGCCCGTGGGGTTGGGACACGCAGCGTTGCCAGGCAGGGACTGTCTGGGGGTCTTCCCAGAACGCTTGGGAGTGTCTGTCTCCGTTGTGTCTGTCCTCAGCTGTGTGTGCCCGGGATGAGCAGCTCTGATTTAGTCCCATCCAATTAATTCCTGTATGAGACGTGTGTAATTGCTCGGTCTGTGCTGTTTAAATGGTGGGAAGAGGGAAGGTCTCCTGGAATATTTACGTTTGAGACTATGAAGTTTAATCAGCAATATTAACAAGTGAAGAACCCTGCAGAGATTCCCAGTGTATGAAAAGGTTTTGACAGAAAACGAGTACCTTGACAGTAGCTGAGAGGGAAGGCAGGATAGAATTGCTCCCAAGGCCGTTTGTGCTGCAGAGAGCCCTTCCTTCACGGTGCCTTGGAACGAGAGACTCCTGGGAACCACGGTGGCTGGTTTCACACCCTGACTTTGCAGCCCTGAGGAGAAGGATTTGGGGGTGCTGGGGTGGGGGGTGGGGGAGGGCAAGGAGCTGGCCATGAGCCGGCCGTGTGCACTGTCAGCCCAGAAAGCCAACCGGATCCTGGGCTGGATCCGGAGCAGCGTGGCCAGGGGGGCGAGGGAGGGGATTCTGCCCCTCTGCTCCACTCTGGGGAGACCCTCCCCTGAAGTTCTGCCTCCAGCTCTGAGGCTCCCAACAGCAGGAGGACACGGAGCTGTGGGAGCGAGGCTGGAGGCCAAACATCGTGGGGTTGATGGTGTCTGCTGCAGCCACTCTTTCAACAGCAAAGGGACTGCCCTCCCGGGGAACCATGCAGATGGTGGGGTGCATGTTTTCCATCACTGCCAGGATCTGGGGGAACAGCCCAGCTCATGTATGGGCTGTGCCCCCAGGCCTATGGGGCATGAATTTTCCCAGGGGAGCCACAGCCAGCCCTTGAGGCTACAGCACAGCTGCTGCTGGTTGACATGCCGGAGGTGCAGATGTCTCCACACTCATCCAAATGGAGCAGCCTCCTGGCTAGAGGGTATCTCCCTGGGCAGTTACCAGGACAGGTACATAATAGCTCCTGACATCTCCATTTAGTCAGGGAATTGCATCCTGTGCAAGAGGCCAATCAGAAACGGGTTGACAGAATGGAACCTGAGCCCGGAAGAAGAACCACTCGTCACTGACACTCGTCCCGTTCTCAGTGTCCCCGTAAAACGTTTCTGCTTCAGCAGAACAGCAGCTTCACCTGAATTTTCACAGCATTAACACTGCCACGGTGGGGTTTTTACCCTCATCCAGGCTATGCACTTGCTCTGCACGTCAGGAGCGGGATCTCGGAGTATCTCAGCAGCAATAGCATAATCCAGGAGTTGCGAATTGGCTTCTTCTCCAAGAAGTGAACCACAGGCTTCACCTTCACCCTGGAGATGGTAATGAACAAATATGGGGGATAGAAATTGGGCAGAATGCTCGTCTGCATCATAGACTTTTGAATAGCCTTTAACTCAATCTGCAGCTCAAGAGCTGAACATTAAATGGCTGCAAATGGAACTGGTGGGAAAACACAACCTCATTAAATCCGTGCACTGCCCATCTCAGACTGGATGCGAAGCAAGCACACGCAGATCGGACTTGCAGGGAAAAAACATATCAAGGAATAACGGAGAGATGCAGTCTCAGCCCGGCAAAGCCGTCACCTTTGATACCTCAATTACTCCCTCTGGCTCAACTGTGCAGGATTTTTGGGTCAGCCTGGAAAAAACCCCAAATGATGATATTTTAGAAAAAGTCCCAAACCAGTATATTTTTCATTACAGAAACAGAGAGATTAAACACAGTCTAAATGAGACGTGCATGGGGCTCATGACAAACCCATCGTGGAGCTTTGCAACGGCTGGAAAAACAGTGCAGGGCAAAGCTCTGCAAGTTTGCATGTGCTAAAGAAACCACGGGATAGATGAAAAAACCCAGTAAAACTGTTCCTAAAACCACTCAGTGGTAGAACTCTGCTCCTCCTACCTGGGGCTGAAGGCTGAAGTCCAGCTGTAGCAGCAGCCAGACAGAGCGAACTAAAACCTGAGAGGAGCGTTGCCGATACTGGCCGGGGGGAGATCCCTCTCTGGGCGTCGTGACACCAGGGCGGAGTAAAAGCTCAGGGTCGATCGGAAAAGAGGCAGAGGGACAGCAATGGAGTTTGGCAAGAGTCAGAGAAGGGAAAGAGAAGGTTTCATTTAATTTTTTAACTGAAAGCCCCCCCAAGGAAGAGCCTATATTGCCTCAGAAACGGGTCCTGAGCTGCCAAAAGGCTGGACTAAGCGCTAAACCAGATCCTGTGGTTGGTGAACGGGGAGATGGACTGGAGGGGATTTTTTTGCCTAAACCCCATGTCTCTGTCTGTGTGGGTGGCCCAGGGCTGCTTTTGGGGTGGAAGGTGCAGGTTTCTCCTTCCACCTTTGGCCACGGGTGGCTGTGCCCCGCGATGGTGCTGGTGACGTGCTGGGAGAAAGAACACCTCCAGGTGTCCCAGTCGAGCCTGGTTTCGGGAGAGGGCGTGAACTATGGGCGTCTCCTGGGGTGCTAACATCAAGCTGTCAAAACCATGCCATTAAGGACCAGGCGTTCAATAGGGCACAGTGTTTTTTGGGTGCCTGGTGATGTCTTCTGAGAGCCTGACGTCACCTCTCTGCGCTGAGGATTTGCATTCTGGGCACTGAGCTGTTTTCACGCCAGGGCTGTAGCTGCCCTCTCGCTTCCCGTGAGCCCCTTTCTCAGGCTTAGGAGCAGTAACAGCGACATCGATGCGGATGGGGCACGTTAATGCCAAACTTCCCTCCCTGTTTGCACCTTTTCCTGGAGCCAGTCCAAGACTGCTGCAAACACAAAGGGATTCATCACTCTCGGGCTCTGCAGACAGCAAACCATGAGCAGTGTTTGACAGTGAGGAATAATTACCTTGCCAGATTTGCTTTATCCACATTTCAAATTCAGGAGGGAGATAAAGCCACAGAACCGACGTCTCAGGCAAGGAGCCCATCAAGAAGAGCACCTAGTGCAGCTGGAAGCTCCCTCAGCCTAGGAGGGACATGCCTGTGCAGCCAGGTGGAGGGATGAAAGACACTGCAAATGCTGCCACCCCCGGGGTGTCCTCTGCAGCGGGTCCTTCCACTCTGATTTGTTCCTCTGCAGGGGCTGGTTTGGTTACAAACGGCCCTGGGATGCTTGGGATGCCCAACCGAAGCCTGGCACCCTGAATCCTGCCCAGCCTCAGGATCGGCATCCCAACGTGAAGTCTGTGCCAATTGATTTTGCTCATCCTGCCCACCCCTTTAATTAAATTAGCTTGCACATGAAGGGTTGCCTGACCCTTACAGGGTTAAATGAGCCCGTCTCCATGGCAACCTGCTTCTCAGAAGGTCTGACATCTTGCTGTCTCTCCTCCAAACCTTCCTCGTTGCTCTTTGAGTGGTTTTTAAAGGCACAAAGTTAGGTTTGGGGCTGGGCTGCTCTTTCAGTGCCGTCTCCTGCGGCTGCAGGAGCTGTGCCACGCTTTGGAGGGAGGACGCTTTCCCCGGGCTGCTGGGAAGGCTTGGGATCGCTAATCTTGCAGTGACCTCAGGCTCTGCTTCCTCCGAAGCTGCACGGTGCTTTCCGGTCAGATGATGTTTTGGGGTGAATCAAAACTTCCAGAGGGTATTGCTTTGTGCTAATCCTCTTGGAGGACAAAAAATAAAAAAGAATGACACGTCCCCCCCCCATTTAGAACTTTGGACAGGAGCAGCCCAGCAGTTTCCAGGAGTCATGAATAACATGATTTGTCTCTGCACATTCCTTGGAGTTGAAGTTTGCGGGGCTGACCCAGATCGAGCCAAGGGCAGAGCCCCTAAAACCCAAGTGTGTCACCAGGGTGATGGGCACACGGCCTCAGATGCCTGGAGATGCCTCAGTGCCTGGAGATGCCGAGGTGGGACACAAGGCTTTACGCTTGCTTAGAGAGTGGCATTGGTTTTAGTTGGGATAGAGTTAATTTTCTTCACGGTAGCTACCAGGAGGCTGTGCTCAGATTTGTGCTGCGAGGAATATGGATAACGCACTAATGTTTGTAGCTGTTGCTAAGGAATGTTGATACGGAGTCAAGGACTTTTCTCCCACTGCTCCTGAGTTCCCAGCTGCTTCTGGGACATAGCCCAGATCTCTAACCCCGACTGACCGATGGGACATGTCATCCCATGAACTGTCATGCTCAGAAGATAAGTTTGGGGTGTGCTGGGGGTCACTCGCTCCTTGGTGTCCGGCCAGGCACAATCTCTCTCTCGTGCTCCCACTACTCAGGACCTGGCTGGGCATCCATCGGTGGGTGGTGAGCATCTCGTGAGAGGTCTCAGGAGGGATGTGGGGTGGCAGGAGAAGGGGACTGTGGACAGGTTTGGGATCTGAGTGCTGGGAGGAGCGGGGAGGGTGCAAACTAGGTGACTCCAGCAAAGGGAGGGAGGAGGGGGCAGGGGAGAAGCAGCCAGTAAGATGAGCATGAGCTGGGCTGGTGGGTGCTGTACTGAGTACAGGAACTGCCATCCTGTCCCTGTTCCCCAGCACCAGCCCTCAGAGCTTGGGATGCTTTTCCCACCTCCTGCTGCTGAGCAGAAGCTCTCTGCCTTTGCTCATAACCTGGATGGGTGTTTGATGGGCAAAAGCAACATGGGGGGTGACCAGAGGCAAACCAAGAGGAAATCGTGGAAGGAATGAAAAGTGAAGGAAGTGCTGCTGCTGCAGTTGAGCAGGAAATGGAGATTTGGGAACGGTCAGTGTGGGGAGGACACTGTCTGTACGGCTGTGTCCGTACGTTCCCCCGTGACCGCGACACAGAAAACAGCTTGAGGAAGCAGGAGACGGAAAAGAGCCCTGGACTCAGCAAAGGTCAGCGTTTCTCAGTTCTGTATTTCCAAGTGTTAGTCCCGAGCCCAGCTCACGCTCGTTCGACCGCAGCAGCTCAGGGACTGGACTCCCTTTGTGCCAACTTCCAAGGGGCGTCGAACAGAGCTTTCGTCTTCCTCCTCCCCAGTCCCCGGCAAAGAGCACGAGAACCGTGACGCAGAGCGGTCCCGGCTGCCTCCTCCACCTTCTTCACGGTGGGTTTTCATCCCCTCAAAACCGTCTCTTCAGTTCTCCAAACAAACCCACACCCAACTGTCCCTTTTTGTTTGACTCTCAGCTCTTGCCAAGTGTTTGGTTTGGTTTTGGTGGTTTTGTGGTGGTTTGGTTGTGGTTTGGTCCTGGGTGAGTAACACCAGCCTGGTCCAGACCTGCCCTTTTTCCCACTGGACTCCTTCCCTGCTCCTTTCTCAGGCACGGTCCAGCTGGGAGAATGCTTTCCCCTGTTGTCCCTCCCCACAGTTGGGGAAGTTGCCCTGGTAACCCCCCCGAGTACATCCCTTCGTTACTGTATTGCGCAGGTACTTCCTCAATTAATTATTACGAACTAGGATAATTAGAAGCCTCTGGTCGTTGTCTGTAGATGTTCTGCTCGTGCCTTGCAGTGGAGCTGCTTCTTGCATTCCTGAGGAGGATCCATCTGTTAATCCTTGTGGAGCAGCCACGGTCCGTGTCACGGATCTCAATGAGAGAGCAGAGCCGATGCCCCCGAACTCCCCCTGACAGGTTAACCTTGTTACAAGCTGCCAGAAAACCTCAGAAAATGGTGTTGCCTTTGGCTGGATCTTGATCCAGTTTGCGTCTGATGACATACTGCGTGGGACTGACAGCGACCTTGCCGGGGCGGGGATTTATCACAGCACCGTGTCCCTCTCTGTTTCTTGTCACAAGAAGAAATCAGACCAAGTTGTCCCATGTGTCCAGAGGGACAAGATGCTGTTGGAGGGAGTTACCTGTGTGTCAGAAACTGCTCTAACAGACGTTTCTCTCCAAGCTCAGGGCCTGTTCTCGGGTGTTTTATCACTGCACTCGGCCGATTTTTGGGTAAACGCAGCGCTGCGCACGCACCGAGCTGACGTCCCCTACCAGCGCAAAAGGGTTCTTCCTGCTTCCCTGAAGGCAGCAGAATGTTCTCCTTCCCTTGGGCCCCTGCTGAGGCAGGCTAAATGTAAATTTTTACTACTCAAATAAGAGCCATAATCTCTTCTTAGCAGAAGATGCCATGGCGCGGGTTCTTACTGTCGGAAGGTGCGGTAGGCAGCTGCCTAAACGGAGCTCCCTTGCATATGTGAAGTGCAGAGCATCATTAGTTACGCTACTCTATGCTGTTAGTGCCCTCTGGAACGGTAAGAAACTCTGTGTGGGTGTGTGTTGGAGGTTGTTCAGAGGATGGGGAGGGTTCACGAGGTACCCCGGACCCCAGTGACTCCAGTCAGAGTCGTGCGTCCCTTGGTCTGGATGCACCTCATCATCCCCCTGTAGCTCTTTCAGTCACCTCTTTCCTAAGACAGACACTGACACATTGGTGGTTTCTGCTCCCAAACGCTCATCTGTCTCCATTTTTTTGGCATTTATTTGCCTTCACAAAAGATGCAAGCAGAAATATGGGTAAAACTGAGCAAACTCATGATGAAAGCTGGAAATTATGCACTGGATAACTCCCTCCACAGCTCAGAGACCCCCGAGGTTATGTGGATGTGGTGGGTACACTTAGCTGGTGTCCCCTGTGAGCGTGGGAGGGACTATCTTGCTCTGTCTAGGGGCTGCGTGTTCCTTCCGAGCTCGCAGTGTAAATTGGATTAGCAGGAGTCTGGCAGAAGCAGAGAGAATGATGCTCCAAGTGCTGGAGCCCCTCTGCCATGGGGCCAGGCTGGGGGAGTTGGGGGGTTCAGCCTGGAGAAGGGAAGCTCCGGGGAGACCTCACAGCCCCTTCCCGTGCCTGGGGGGGGGTACAAGGAAGCTGGGAAGGGCTTTTCCAAGAGCAAGGAGTGACAGGACGAGGGGTAACAGGTTTGAACAGGAAGAGAGAGATGGAGATGGGCCATCAGGAAGGAATTCTTCCCACAGAGGGTGGGGGGCACTGGGACAGGTTCCCAGAGAAGCTGTGGATGCCCCATCCCTGGGAGTGTTCAAGGCCAGGCTGGATGAGGCTTGGAGCAACCTTGTCTAGTGGAGGGTGTCCCTACACATGGTGGGGGGTGGGACCAGCTTTAAGGGCCATTCCAGCCCAAACCATTCGATGACTCCACAAAAGGTGCAGCCCAGGGTTAAAATCCTCCTTCCTCTTCCTCACCCAGTCCTCGTCTCCCCAGCCTGCCTGTCCTACACTTCTACATCCCCTTTTCCAACCTCACATGCCCCCTCCTCAGCTGGCTGTATCCACAGGTGCCCTAAGGTCTCCACCCTCCTGTACACAGTGTGGTGTACGGCACCTCCTGGACAGACCCATCTCTCCCAGTAGGAAATTATTCTGTTCCCAGAGATTGAGACAGGGACTCCACATCTGCATCTTTATTGCTTCAAGAGGCAGATCCCTTTCTCCTCTCCACTTCTCTCTCCCCAGGGCACAGGAGAACAAGCACAGCCCACCACAACCTCCCTTTGCCCCTTGAAGACCAAACCCGCGGCTGCACACTCCGGGGCAGACAGAACGCTCCTCTAGGCAGACGCAGTGGTTTGAACCGTGCAGCCCAGAGTCTGTGCCCATCGATGCCGCCCAGGGTGCAGCAGTGGACTGTAAGGGCCAAGCGCAGCCGCAAGATCTTGTGAGGAGCCAAGAACTGGAGACGGACAAAGAACTTGGACCTGTCTGCTAGCGTGAAGTCATCTTGCCACCTGATGGCAAAGCCAGGGCTGGGAGAGCATTTGAATGGCTCCTGCTGCTGCCGCAGTGATAAATTAGATCACTTTGAGAGCACTTTAGCGCTGGATGGAAAATTCAGTTGCTCTCCTGCCAATTTCATCCTGCAAGCGGAATTAACACTTGCTTTAGCTGCACTCTTCAGCCACCAGCCAGTGTCCCTTGTGTGCCGTCTCCAAGGGGTTTTGCCCCCTGGGAACTGTGTGTATCCGAACCAGCGGAAAGCAGGCAGAGGAGCAACCTTGCTGCGTGCACAGCGCCAAGGGGAGCACCATGGGAACAGGAGCTTGTTTTGGTCTTAGCGCTGCAGATAATGTGGTCCTGGGGCTTGAGACTGCCTGCGGGGCTGCGGTGTGTGTGTTTGTTACTGAGGTGGGTGAAGAGAAGCTGCCTCGGGAGGACTTTTGGGAAGTTGAAGGCACTGGAAGCAGCAGCCAAGCTCCATCAGAAGCACAGTGGAGATGTTGAGGTTGGGTGTGCGAGTGTGATGCCTGTCCCTCTGTCCAGGGGATGTGCTGTTCCTTACAAGGCGGAAGAACAGAATTTCCCAGATGAATTACAAAATAGATGGGGAACTGATTTAAGAATTAACTTTAACAGCTCTCAATCTGTTTAACTTGGCCCTTTTTTTCTTTCAAATGCTTCAGAAAGCTCGACTGGCCCAAGTGGTCACTTCTGGTAGAGTCTGGAGACAGAGCTGAGTAGGAGAACAGAGGGTGGAGAACAGGAGAAGCCCCCCTTTTTTTTGGCAGAGGATTCCTACTTAGCTCTTTGTAAAGCTTTCTGGAAGAATCCTGCTTGCCTTTCATATTTCAGGCTCAGAAGCTGTGAACAGGCTGGAGAGGGACAGGGCAAAGGTGGTGCTGTGGCCCCTCTGCAAGGGGTCTGTCTGACCCCTCTTTCTGGGGATGAGGGGCACAAAACTTGGTGTGGGATGGGGCTGCAAGGAGTTGTGTGAATCTGTTTCCTGCTTTGTAGCCCAGGAACGTGTCTTTGTTGTCCTGGAATACAGCAGGTTTTGTTCCTGGCTTGTCCCTGAAACAACGTCCGCCTTGTCTCTGAAAACCATGGGGTGGGTCTGTGGCATGTGATGGCCAAGGCTTGCTTCTCTCTATCCAGGTGCTGGAATGTCTTCTGTCAGTGGAGAGGGTCGGACAGCGCAGGGCAACGTCCAGCAGGTGAACAGCACCCAAGCAAGCTGCTTTCCCACTGGTGCTGAGGGCATCGCAGGGGGTTTGCTCAGAGCTTCTCTCCAGGTTTGATTCCATCCAGCCAGCCACAGGGAGAGTGACCCTTCCTCAGTAAAGGCTGAGGAGAGAGCCTGTGGCTCTTCACAGCTGAGGCAAGTTTAGGGGTCTCAGGAATTAGTGGAAGTCTGGCAAAATCTTGTGAATTCCACCGGCCAGTCTGCTCCATCGAAGGGAGTTTGGGCAACCCCACTGCTACAAGCAGGACCCTGGTATCTCGAGGTCGGTGGCACCCGAATGGGGCATTTCCTAAACACTCTACAGGCAAGAGCTGGTCCTCTCTGCCACAGGAGAGGGAGCGCAGTCCCTCCTGGAAAGCCTGTTCATGGCTTTTGCTAAAAAACCTGCCTAATTTACAGCCTAAATGTATTCATCAGCTCATTTGGTTTGGCTCTGAAACACCTGATATTTGAAGGATCCTATGTCTGAGGCACCTGTTTAACTTCAGGCAGTGTAAGAAGCACCAATACGTTTGATAATGAAATGTTTGCTGCCACCTAATTGTCCTTTATTACACATATTTGAGCTCATCTACTGGCACTCTCTCCAGAGAGCTCAGCTTCAAAGAGAGCTGGAGAAGAGTTTCTTGTCTTAAAGCACAGTATATATTTAAATGGAGCCATCTCCAAAACTGTCAGGAATTGGGTAAAGAACCTGAGACGATAGCAAACCCAGTGGGCTAATTACAGCCAGAGGTAGAAAAAAAGCAGGTTGCAGCAAGCTGATAACATGACAATAGCGACAACGCTGAGAGCCAGCACTTACCGACAGCCACCGGAGCACCTGGGTGAGCACAGTCTCAGCTCTCAGGGTAATTTTCGACAGCAGATCTCAAAATCTGGCCTCTCTGTGCTGGCAGGGTGATACTAATCTGCGTCCAAAGAGCAGCTGCAGCCATCAGCTTAACGTTGGCCCCAAACCAGAGAAGATCCGGCCTCGGGAAGGAGTTTCCAACCACCTCTGTGCCTCAGGCTGGCTTTTCCCCGGATTTGAAAGCCCACCTCTGGGCTCTCCCCTCTTTTGAGCACCGTGCCATGTCAGGCTGCACACAAGAGCCTTTGCTGCTGCTTAGCCCCGCGTCTTGCCCGCCTGCAGAAATCCCAGGAGGAATGCAGAGGATGGGATGAACTCGACAAGGCTGGCAACGCTGCAGCAGCCTGGTGGGTTTGTGCTGCTCTATCACCCGACTGAGCAAGCAGTTGCGTTTACACAGCCGTGTTTTCTCAGCTAGAAATACAAATCGATTCAAGGCAGTCAAGATTCTTTTTCAAAGCATGAGCACCCCATGGAAAACTCCATTTTCAGCTGCACCAACTTGGTTTTGTAGTACTTTTTAATTGACGTTTCTGGTCGCTTTTAACCTGTCTTGAGAACGTGATGTTTATACACGAATATGGGGGGTGGGGGTGTGAGTGGGGAAACTCATCTGGGCAGGGAGGGCAAGCGAAGCGCCGGTTATGGGGTCAATGGGGTGTATGTAGGGTTGTTCCTGAGACTCCACAGGAAGGATGTGAGCACTCAGCAATGCTGGGACACATTGCTCCAGGGAATGGGATGCACCTCCTTGAATTTCATAGAATCATGGAATGGTTTGGGTTGGAAGGGACCTTGAAGATCATCTACTTCCAACCCCCTGCCATGGGCAGGGACACCCTCCACTAGACAAGGTTGCTCCCAGCCTCATCCAGCCTGGCCTTGAACACTCCCAGGGATGGGGCACCCACAGCTTCTCTGGGCAACCTGTGCCAGTGCTCCCCACCCTCTGCAGGAAGAATTCCTTCCTGATGGCCCATCTCAATCTCCCTCTTTCTGTTTAACCCCATCACCCCTTGTCCTGTCACTCCCTGCCCTTGGAAAACCCCTCCCCAGCTTCCTTGTAGGCCCCCCAGGCACGGGAAGGGGCTTTGAGGTCTCCCTAGAGCTTCCCTTCTCCAGGCTGAACCCCCCAACTCCCCCAGCCTGGCCCCATGGCAGAGGGGCTCCAGCCCTCGGAGCATCTCCGTGGCCTCCTCTGGCCTCGTTCCAACAGCTCCGTGTCCTCCTGCTGTTGGGGACCCAGAGCTGGAGGCAGCACTGCAGGGGGGGGGGACTCTCCAGAGTGGAGCAGAGGGGGAGAATCCCCTCCCTTGCCCTGCTGGCCACGCTGCTCCGGATCCAGCCCAGGATGGGGTTGGCTTTCTGGGCTGCCAGCGCACACAGCTGGCTCATGTTTGGATTTTGTCAACCAAACCTGGGAGATTGGTGTCTGAGCAGTGCAAGGCAGTGGAGGGCGAGAGGCACCGCCGCAAAGTGAGGCAGCTCACACTGGGGCAGGTCTCTGCTGCTGGGTGAGTCAGGCCTGTTTCTTGCCACTGGCTATAAAGGGACCAAAAACTGATGAGCTCATTGGAGACATCCACTTTGCGGTTGTCTAAACTTGGATAGATGACTCTCACCAGTGGGCTTGACAGCCCTAGTCGTGAGGGCTCAGCAGAGCTCCTGCATCCCTGCAGGACGGGTGGCAAGAGGCACCGAGGCTCTGGAGTTGGCTCTACACGGGCTGGGAATCACAGTGCTGGTGCAGGTGGGTGCTGAGATCAGCACATCTGCACTGGAAAAATGACCACGCCCGGACCACTCTCAGGCACAGAGGCTAAACTGGGATGGGTATCTGTGCCATTAAACTCTCTTCAGTGTAGGATGTCCCCAGCCAGTGTCTTGGGAACAGTCCCTCCCCTGTGCCTGGAAATTATTTGAGAGAGGTTTTTCACAGCAAACAGCAAGACATCCCCAAATGGAGAGCTCGCGCTTTTCCCACCCGCCTCCCCTTCCCTCAAAAGGAGAGGTTTGCTGCCCTCTCCTGTCCTAAACCAGGCAGAACAGCGCCGGGCATTCTCCCCTGGATGCGTCCCCCCTTGGATGCATCTCCAGGCTGGCTGGGGTGACATCTGCAGCCTCTGGAGCGGTGGCCACTGCGAAGCTAACACCTGGCAGTGACAACAAGCGTCTAGGACGTGACTGCACCCACCAGTCCCACCTTTGGGTGGGAAATTCCTCTGGCTGTTGCCAATAGCGTGATCAGACTGTTCCTTAGATGCCTGGCCCTGCTGTGCTCCGAGGATGAGCCTGAAGCGTCGTTATTGAGTGGAGAGAAGGCCAGATAAGGGTTTTATCTGGGGTGTCTTAGTCTGAGAAGAGAAGCTGAAACATGCTTCTGTCTGGACATGCCACCTGGCCTTCTGGGGTGACCTGCCTGGATCCTCTACCACGCCTGTGTCAGCCCTGCCTTGCTGTCATGTGCCTTCGGTCACAATCTCCTCCGACTGCGAGTTGCTTACCAACTCAAACCGGTCGCGTCATGCCTCTGGTTCAAGGGACTTTCCACTGCTTTGGCAATTCTGGCAGCAGCTTAGCCCAGAAACATCTTTTCTCTACCCAAGAACTTCTTCAGACAACGCCCCTGAGTTTTTTCTGAGAGAGACGGCAGAGACAGAGACCTTTTGGCATAAAAATAACCCTTGTTTTTCCATTTTATCGCAGGTTGCTGAAAAATGATGGTGCTTGTGAATTCTCCCTGATGAGGAATTCCTGACACTGGAATCTGTTCCTATGTCTATAGCTTCTAGCATGTGCTGGTCGGGATAAATGAGTCTTGTCTTGTTTCTAAATTAAATGCCAGCTACAATTTGGGTCCTTGGGGAGCCCCCCTGATCCTGGGTACCAAAAGGGCTGAGGGAGACCTCCCTTCACTTCATTTTCTCTGGATTAGTGGCGATTTTGTACTGAGAGGAGTGATGTTGGCCATGCCTCCTGCTCCTGTGAGGCTTTCCTTGCGCTCCAGCCTTTCCGATCGATGCCTTGTACGGACCTAAAAGGCATTCCAGCCTGCTAGGAGGAGACTTCGGGTGAAGCTGCACTAATCTGCAGTTTCCCTGTGACAGTGGTAGAGATGGACAAGTGAGATCCCATATCCCAGCACACTCACTTCAAAAACTCCAGCCTCTCCACAACACGTTGTTTCTGGCAAGCTTTGAGGACAGCTCTGTTTTGGGTGCCAATCACATGTGCAAAGAGCTGCTGTCTCATACTCTCAGGTAAGCCAGAGTCAGACTCTGGCCAGATGTGCTTTTGGCTGGGTGCTGGCTGCCATGGAGACCCCATCCCACTTTACCAGCTGGAAGCTGGAGCCAGATTGGCAAAAAGGTTTGTGGCTTTACCAAGGAAGCTGATGAGTTACTTGAAAATTGACTTTATGGATTGAGTGAGCTCTCCATCATCTGGAGAGAAAAGTTTTCTGTCTTTTCAGAAGTGCTCTGGTTTGATTCTGATGACTGAGTATGTTTTAAGAATCTCCAAAGGAGGTGCTGGAGTCCTGTTGGACTTTATCCTTATAATCCATTCTGACCAAAAAAATCTGTCTCCAAGGTTAATGCCTTGGAAGTGATGAATGAGTTCAGGGCACCTTCATATTCCTGGATGACAAAGCAGACAGGAACTGCTTGTTCAGGATCCCAGAGCAGTTGGCAGACCTAGAGCTGCTCATGCTACAGGTTCATCTGAGCTAAGCGCTTGCCACCCGACAAAGGCAAGGAGGAAGCCATGAGGCCAGAGTGGGGGAGCAGCCAACAGCCACAGGGACCTTGCCATGAGTTAAAAGAATAATTGCCATTGCCATTTCACCTTTTAGATCCCCCAAGTTTCATATCAGTCAGAAATACCTCCACTGCTCTTGTAAAACTGTACTTGCTTCAGTGGAAGATCCTTTGAGATCTCCCATGTGCAGCTGGGGGTGTGTCTAGCCCCCACATCATCCTAGGACAAGCTCCCTCGCCCCTCAACCTTTTCTGCTCATAATAACCCCACTGCTGATAATGTTCTTTTGACTGTGAGTTATGATGGTGTTCTCTGAAGCCACTTGGTTCTCCCCTGTTACATCGTACTTGTTCAAAGTGCTGGCTAATTTGTCCATTATTATGGGGTGTATCAACCCCCCTGTTGCTGATTTGACATGTTGCGCTCAGCTCTGGCTGATCTCACTCTCTGCTCCCTTCTTTAAATGGGTTCCTGGTCCATTCTGGAGCAACGTGCATGGCAGTGAATTTGTTTGTATTTTTCATTCATGCTTTGGAGAGAAAATTCCCACCAGAAACCCCCATTCCCATCACTCACAATAACGCTCTGCAGTCCCCTGCCAGACGGCGCAGTTCTGCATCATCCAGTGACAGCCAGCTCTTTGCCTTGTAAAAGCTTCATCCCCTGGGAGACAGAGCGGTAATCAACCATCGCAAGACCTGAGTCTCCGGCATGTGGATCGGGTTTAACTGGCTGGGTCTTCTTGGTGAGTTTGTAGTTCACCAACTCTGCACCAATTTATATCACCCCTGCTCCCACTGGTCCCTACGATCCTGTTCACATCTTGCGTAGAGCTTCCAGGGTACCAACGTGGATTAGGCACACGGGGATTAGAACCGAAGGGATGTGGCAGAAAAGGCTATTTCTGTCTTGGCTCAGCGCAGCGATCTGTTGAGTGCCTGATACCAAGCTGTTATGTGTTGTCTTAGCTAGTGACTGTGGGTGTACAGGGAACAGGCACTAGAAGAGTTAATTGATGTAGGTTATTATGTTTTAATAAGGCAGGGACCCGTATCATGTGTGGTCTGGGCAAGGATCGTGCGCTGCAAGTCACAGCCTGGTGTGAACCCACTTCAGAGACAGCTGCTGCTAGTGAGAGGGACGCACCCCCTCCCTCTCTCATCTGCTGCTCACCCTTGTATTGTGGGCGTCCCCATGGGGGTACGTGCTGGGATTAGTCAGGACACAGTGAGCGAGCGCCCGGGTGGTAATTGCTCATGACGGTGTATTTGAGATTTGCTACAGGAACCTGCTGGACTGAGTGGCCAGCGGCTGAGTTCAAGGGGCTTCTAGCAGTAATGTGAAAACAGACCATCTGACCCCTCCGACACCCTCCTGCTGCCAGGTTTTCGGCACACTCAAACTCTCAGGACACCATGGGCGTGCCAAAACCCTCTTAAGCCTCTGCCGCAGAGGGGAAAAAATGCAAAGGCTTCATGAGACTGAGATCAGGACTTGCCTGGCCCTGAGGTGCAGCAGCAGTCACGGACCCAGAATGGGTCTCTTGATCCTGTGGGGCCTTCTCTTGGCCCCCCTCCCCTAGGACAGGGCAGGCCTCCACGGCACAGGCGGTACTCAGTATCTCCTCTGCCTTTCTGATTTCCCTCCCAGCTGCTCCCTCCTTTACTGTCTTGCCAAGTTAGCAGCAGGCCGTGGTTTTGCCTTAATGCCATCATTAAGGGCTTGACAAAGGTGCTCAGTCGTACGCTACCAAGGAAAGATGGGATGCTGGGCTGTCAGTGAGGGATGAGGAGACTGGGAACCTGCTTCCTAGAAGATGCCTTGATGTTTCTGCTGAAAAGGGCTGTGAGATCTCTACCTGCACCACAAAGGCGGGACATTGCTTCCTCTCCGAAATGGCCAAGCCCTGCTGCTCCAGGACGACAAACCTCAGCTCTGCATGCACCAGAAATGATGGCAGATGTGGTGTTGAGAGAATCAGGCCAACAGAACCAGAATGTGTCACAGGGAATGACAAAGACATTGGGCACGCACCCCACCCTACGGGCAGCAGTCTCCTCTGTCTGTGCTTTAACATCTGGCCTCAAGATGTCACAGGAACATCTGATGGTTCTAATCAGCACCGGAAAGCGTGTGACTGAGGAGAGTAAAAGGATGGTGCCTGTGTGCGCAGCCACCGACAGCAGACGTGGATAGACACGCTGCGCTCTCAGACCAGAGGCTGCTTTCCTGCTGCAGTGCGGGATGAGGGTTCTCCGGAGTTTGGTCAAGGCTGGCCCAAGCAGCGCTGCCGCTCCCTGTGAACAGGCTGTCTGTCTCTTTTTTTAAACTTCCCGAAATTTACCATTTCCAGTACAATACACCCTCAGGTCTTTCTGCTAATGATAAACAGGCACAACTCCTGGAACTGCATGCTGCCTTCCCTGGCACAGGCCTGGTGGGCAGACGGGGCACTGAGGAACCCCTGATTCCCGATACAGAGGAATCCCTATCCTCTCTCCAGCTGGCAGAATGCAGTAACTTAGGGGATAGGGGGAATGGCAGCAAGCTCCTGCCTGGTGCAGCAGGCACATCTCCTCCATGACTACCCCACCTTCCCCTTGTGCAATGGGCATGTGGCTTTAGAAATGGAACCAAAGAGGGATGAGGAAGATGGTTCATCGAGGTCAGAGGTGTCCCAGAGGTTGCCAGCCTATTCCCTGTGGGAAATCTACTTCTGGTAAGAAAAAAAAAGATGAGTTATTGTCATAGGTGGCTCTTTCCCGAGGGGAACAGAAGGCCCAGGATGCTTCTCTGCGAACACTGCAATACTTGATTTTGCCTTGGGTGTTTGTAGGTGGTTAATAACTGTCGACTTTCCACTGCTCAAGTCACAAAACAGGTGGTTTATTGCATAAGGTTCATTGAAACACTGTGTCTGAAGGGAGTAATGTAAGGCCCTTTAAGAAGGAAAGGAGAGGAGGCGCTGACTGGAAAAGAATTTGGATGAGGAAGAGGATGAAAGGAAGGGAGAAGAGTATGTGATCCAGGAGAGCAGAACGCAACCACAGCACTTAGCAGAGAGAAGAAGGAGCTGCAGGGCCTGATGGACAGGGAGAGGGACAGCCAGTCCTAGGAAATAAGGAATAAAAGCATTCCGCATGTTTGACCCCACAGACTGCAGGGCGTAGCAGTGTCTGATTGCTCCCTAAAGAGAAGTTGGGGTGGGAAACACCAGAAGAAGGTACTTAAGCTGGAAGACTATGCTCCCAAATGCGGCCACGTAACAAAGCAGTCGGTGTTCGTTTGCTCTGGAAATTGAATTCACTCCTCTAGTATGGGAAGTGGGATGCTGTGGAGCAGCTTGCGGTGGGCAGAATGGGCACAGGAGGTGTGGCTGATGTGAAGTTGGCAAGTTTATGAAAGGAATTATCTGATGCGGGGTCTGTGATGGTGAAGGACTCAACAGAGTGGGTGGGAGATGAGTATCCAAAATGCAGCATCCTCACCTGAGCTCACGTTTCCAAAGAGGCACTAACCTTGCACAGTGTGTCTGAGCATTCATGGGAGGTGCTGGGTTTCCCCTGGGTCCTCCGAGTACATGTCGTGCCCCGTTGGAGGTCTGATCTGGCGTCGGACTTGCCCTCTCAGGACATCGGGCTCCAGCTGTGCTCCGTCATCCAGATGTGCTGCCATGTGCCCAAGGGCCAGGCCTTGCACCCACACCCTGAGAGCGATGCCACTGTGCCCACGTCTGAGCCAGCTGCTGCTGCTCTGCAGTTTCCCTGCCATTCTCCCTGCTCCTTTGTTTCTGTTTTTGTCTGAGCTTTTGTATGTGAATGTTTGAGGTTGTTTATCTGTTTCGGCTGAAAAACTCCACAAGCTCCAGCGAAATGCTAATCAGAAGCATTAGCTGCAGCTAATTGAACTGCTTCCATGATCCTCCATAATTATCTCCTGGTACAGCACCTACGCTGAGAAAGGCTGTCTAAGAAAGGCGGGATGGGTGCCAGAGATAATCAGACACAAGATGTGGGAAAAGCATTTAATTTCCTCAGCTAAATGAAGATTTTTTGGATTGATTACCTCACTAAATATTTGCTGTTGAGAGCAAACGAAGCTGGTGGGGACTGCAAAGGGAATGATGGGTACTCAATTATTTACAGGCTTGCTTGGCTAGCTGAGTGTGCCCCAGGAATGCAAAGAGAGACGTCTCTGGGAATCTCATAGGAGATTTTTCATTGGGAGTAAAAAGCAAGCAACGGCAAGGGGGAATGTTCTTCCGAGTCCAAACGCTGAAACTTGCCTGGTGATAAATTGAGCTGTCACCACGGTTTGATTATCACATCCAGAGCGCGCCTTTCCCCCCGTCTTCCCCCAAACTCCTGGAGTTCGCAGACGAGTGTATTTGGGTTGGCACAGACCTTGGAGATCAGCAGGTGCGATCGCTTGCAGAGCCTTTAGACATCACCATTAATAAGCGTGTGAGCTTTGTGCTGACCTGGCTTGGAGGTCTTTCATTGGCACAGCCGGCGGTTGGGTTGGACGTACTTCGCGCTCAGCACGTGCGGCTGACTCCTCGCTGAGCCGTCAAACACCTTGCTTGTCCCGATGTTTCGTAGACCTCTGTAACTCACAGAGACAGACAGCTCACAACAATTAAACCCAGATTTATAAGCTGTGCAGAGATGATGCGAATTGTCACAACGTTTTGTGAGGGTGGGCCAGCAGGACTGCAGTCACGAACCACGCAGTAGGCTTGCAAGTGAAGCAGAATTCATGTATCCGGCGAAATGGGTGAAGGAGAATTTGGCAGCAGTCGCTGTTAGTGAGCTGTGAAAGAGGGGTTGCTGTTTAGGAAGCTCAAAGATCAGTGAAAAGCCGTACAGCCAAGTGGTGCGAACACATATGTCGAAGAGAAGAGGAACCCTTGCAGTGGCGTGGCATGGCATGTCTCACCGGCTGCTCAAACTCTTCTTGAGGATCTAGAAAAAGTCTCAGGCTGGTTGAAGCTGTGTATTTAGGAAGAAGCAGGATAACGTCATCTTACGTCCACAGCAAAATAGGGATGATATCGACCTCGGGCTGCAGTCTGGGAGGGCTCCAGGGAGTTCATTCCCCTTTCCATGGAATGGGGGCTGGGTACAGCAAATCCTAACTCATCCCCACATTCCCCTCAGATGCTGATGCTGGACTCGGGGAATACAAGGGACAGCAAAGAGCAAAGAGTCAGATAGGTTCATCTCCCCCAAGGCCTTTGGGAAATAAATGGTTTTTGTGGACACACTTTGCTCCTGCAGGACTGTTTCTAGGCCAGTTTGCACCTACTCCCTGTGCACTTGAAGATCTTCCATAAACTGCCCCAAAAGGGGTTTCAGAGGTGCTGCCTGTCTGCAAAATCCCTGCCTTACTGCAGTGTTGGACTCTGCAGACAGCAAGTGCCTTTAACTGTGCTGAGCCACTTCTGGACTCCTCCAGCTGTCTGATCCCGCTCGCCCCTGGCTAGGGAGCCAAGCCTCATCTCTCTGGTCTTGAGTCTACCAGAACATCTCCTCCAAAGTACCAGCTCCTGAGCCCAAAGCCTTGCTCAGTTGCTTTTCTTTAACACACACTATTTTGAACAGATCAGAGGGGACTTCTCCAACAAGGTCTGGGAACAATCCTGTCATTCTGATTGAAGGAATGGCCCAGTGAGGTCCTTGGTCTGCAGATGTGAAGGCAGAAGTCAGTAGCACACTACAGATATGTAGACCAAGCACTCTGAGGATGCCCTAAACAGTTGATGGAGTAGTTAGGTCTGATGTCTTAGTGCTTGAGCTTCCATGGCCAGGTAGGTTTGCTGGTCTTGCTGGAAAACTTCACAGTAACTGTCTCCATGGGTCTTGTGACAACCCTATTTTATTTTCCCAAACTTCCTTCTATTTGGCTGGCCCTGGACATATTTTTTCCTGCTCTACTACAGGCTGTCACGCCTGCTGCTTTGCTAGCTAGGAGAAAGATGGAGTAACAGTGGCATCAAGTGGGCATATATGGGAACAGAACACCTAAAGCACAGGATAAGGGGATGTTAGGGAATAAGTGTGACTGAGACTTGCCATGAAACTCTTCATGAACAGGACATCCCTTAGTATGATCTAGTGCTGGTGGAAGTCCAGCCCCAAATAGGAGGAGGTTGTGGACCTCTAAACTCTTCCCCCAACATGGCTTGGGTGTACCAGGAAAGGTAACAGGGATGTAAACAGCAGTCCAGCCCCTTCTGACACAGCATTGTCTGTGGAGATCCTTCCCACCAGCAGCAGAAAGGACAGAGCCCCAGTAAAACGGGGACCTGGGAGAGCAGACACCCAGCACCCATGAAGACTCTTGTGGCGTCCTGTCCACCCACAAGTCCTGGCAGGGCATCAGGAGGCAGCACCCTCTGGTTCTGCAAACCAGCCACCAGAGCTTTTGGAAACCAGTGAGCACCTCCCTTCCAGTTTCTTTAGCCTCAGTATTTAAAGTTTTCTCCTGAAGTTGAGGTCCTCCAGAGTAATTTCTTTTGCCAGTTCTGGGATCCCAGCTTCCAAGTGGGAGGTCTTTCTCTCCTCTGGATGAGAGGAGACAGCAATCCTGCCATTCCTGCCCAGCATCAGCTGGGTTGTGCCTATTTCTACTAGCCAGATAAATGCCCAGGGCTTGTTTCAGCCTCCTGGAGACCTTTAGGCCCAATGCTCTCCTGCAGCAATGAGTTTCACAGGTGAAACCCCTGTGAAGGGTTTGGAATGTGTCACCACTACATGATGTGATGTGTTTCCCTGTTGCTTTCTCTATCTTCAGAAATCTGCTGGCCACCCTCCAAGTCCTTTTTGGCAGAGGGTTGTCTGAAGGCTGTACTTGCCTCCATGTTGCTCCCTGGGAGTTTGCTTTCCTGGTACCTGGAAATAAGAGACACTGGCATGTGGAGACATTGGTCTTCTGGGATCTGGCCACAGCGTGACTGGGGACTGAACAGACACATTCAGATCATGTGGAGAGAGGAGGAGTTTTTCATGGTCCCTGTTACTGCAACGGCCACACTCAGAGTGAGCCAACAGGCTTGGGAAGATGCTGAGCTGTGGATGCTCCTCAAGGAAACAGCAGGTAGGTAGATGATGGGATGAGCCACGTGGCTTTGCCCTGGGTTTTGGTCCTTCCCTTCCCCTTGAGATACATCTTCCGACCTGAGGCCTCACCTTGTATAGCATCACTGAGCAGCCAGTGTTGGCGTGGAGACCATCTAGCCCAAGCCCACCCAGAGCAGGTGCTCCTTGCCTGGCTTTTAGCTACTGTAGACTGGGTGGATGCTGAGTCTGATGGGGGGTGGCACGGAGCTGACCCAGCTGGTAAAGAGCTGCTTCTACCTGACCAATGTTTCTTTCACACTCTGGTTGGTAGGAGCCACCTATGACCCCCTTCATGGCAGGATGGAGCTACCCAGCGGTAGCAGGTGACACCAGCCATGAGATGACTGAACCCAAGGGAAGTTGAGGTGGGACTCTTGGATGGCAGGAAGTGGGAATGGAAGGGAGAAGACAAGGCATTAGGCCAGCTGGGCAGGACTGCGGGAGGCTTTGCTGCATTGAGAGCTGAAAGTTCTCCTGAGTGACTGGGAGCATTAAAGGAAGAAAAACCCTAAAAAAATGCCACAATACAGCTTCTGACTCAGAAGGTCCCTAAAAACCAGCTGGAGACATGGGACTGTTGGGACTGATACCCTTTTTTTCCAACAGCTGCTGGCAGCAGTGAGACACCAGGTTGTACGTGCCTTGCTCCGATTCTGCGCACAATGAGGTTTGCCTGTGCTGGGACAAACTGGAGGTTATTAGAGTGACCCGCCTAAGGGTCCATCCCCGCTAACCCCCACCTTCCAGCCTTCCTACCCTCCGCAAGCCTTGGGAGCAGTCAGTCAGGTTTTACGTTTGAATAACTGATAGAAATGTTGAACGCTGGAAGGTTAAAATTAACCAGTGTGAAGTGTTGATAGAGGTAAGTGTTAATGATCTTCTGTTTATAATTGCTCTCTGCTTCGTTTTTCCCTAAGAGTCCCTCTTGGCTTGCAGCGTCTCAGGAATTAGTGAAACTTGAACTTGACGTTCTGCTGGGCAGTTATTTAACGCCTCTTGGATGTGATTGATCTGGATGTGCTGGCAAAAAGGCTGTTTGGCCTTAGGAGCGTCTTGTCCACCCTCTGTGCTTGGGCTGGGTGGACACAGCTCTTCATCTTTGCCATCCTCTGGTGCAAGTGGCTCGTGCAGAGCAGAAATAGCTGCACCTTTCTGCTTAATGTCAAAACATTCTCATTTCTATTGGGAATAAAAGCCTTTTCCAGAACTATCGAGATGTGCACCTACATTTGACCTCCACGCAGGCTTCTAAAGCAAAGGAAGCTTTCTGTGAGGAGGAGGAAGGGCAGGACTCCCGGCGCGCCAGCTGTAGAGGCAGAGGAGCTGTTGGCGGGCAGGTCTGGAGCTGTATTAGTGCTCACAGGGACAAGGGCGCCGAGGCAGAGACGTGGGAGGGGGCGGCCATCGCCTTCCTCTCCTCGGCCCTCCGTGCTCTTCTCCCCGCAGAGAGCCCCAGCCGCCGCCTCCATCCCCATGGAAACCCGGGCCGTCGGGCCGCCCTGGGCGGAAAGGGCAGGCCGCGGGGAGACAAAAGGGGGGGGCGGGGGGGGGGGGGAAGTGCACGGGAAAGGGAAGAGGCACGGAGGAGCCCGGCCGAGGAACGGGAAGATGGAGCTGGGGAAAGTTGGAGCGAGAGGGGAGAGTACGGGGGACGGGGGTGCGGGGAGGGCCGGGGGTCCCTCGCCCGGCCACAGCCCGCCCTGTCGGCGGGGCCTTCTGGGCCTGTGCGGGCTGGCGGGGCCTGTGCCGACATGGCTGGGGCAGATGCAGGAGACACCGAAACGGTGTCCTGGAGCGGGTGTAGAGGGAACACGGGCGGCAAGAAACCAGCAGGTTGCTGGAAGGAAAAGAGAGCTGAAAGCAGGAGGTGGGAGCAGCAGAGGTGGTTGCAATTCCTACAGGGGTGGATATGTCAGGCTGAGTGTAACGGACAGGATTTGAGTAATTTGGGTTACCGGGCAAATGCTGTGCATGTGTGGGTTTTGGGGGTTGCTTTTTAGAGAGACAAAACCGGAAACACTCAGTGAAAGAGTAGAAAGAACCCAGGGTGGAAGGGACTCGGGCAAGCAGCTGGCACAGCGCTGCCTGCCTTGGTGCTGGGGTGTGTGTGTGTGTGTCACAGCTGTGCCCTACTCTGGGAGAGGCAGGGAGCAAGAGGGCAAATCCAGCAGGCTGTGCCCATGCTGTCCCAACCCAGCCAGGCATCTGTGGTAAACTGAGGCGCTGTATGTGAAGCCTAGTACTGGAGGAGGATGGCAAATTGCAGCTAAGTTGTTTTAGGGGTAAAATACCCTTTTTTGGGGGTGAAAGTAACATGATGCTGTGTTAGAATTAGGTGGATTGGCATTTCTTGGGAGAAGGGAGACATTCCAGTCCCTTGAACCTAAAATCTACCCTGGATATGTGCGTCATGGATGGCTCTGTCCTCCCAGAGCCATCAAACTGTCACACCTAGAAGCTTTTTGCGTCTCACGACGCACAGATTGCTAATAGAGGGAGTGGTTTTGCCTTCTGCATTATTCAAATCTGAGAGTTGTTGCCATAGATTCTGGGACAAAGATTTCTTGGGAACATCATCTTCCTGGTGGAACTGACGTTTGTGTCTGTGATCCCGTGTGCACGGAAGGGGACGTTTCTGATGGGTGACACCTCACCTGCTTTCTAGCAGACTCTGGAGTGTTCGTAGAGGTGCGTCATCACGTGCTTTGCTCGTTCGGATCCCTGCGATGCGCCTGTTCTGCAGGCTGAGCAGCACTAGGCTCACAGCATCCTCCCTGCGGAACGTGTGCCCGAGTGGCGTGTCGTTGAAACTGTTGAGAGCCAAAATTAGGTGTTCCACAGTCACGGGGTGCCAACCGGATCTCATTGTCATTCTCTCTGCAGAGCTGGTGGTGTGGGTGACCAAGGGGGCTTATGCACGATCTCCAGCCCCCGCTAAGGTAGCGGCAAAGCTCACCTTGGCCACTTTGGGTGCTGCCAGGCTGGAGCTCAGCGCTTCTGGGTGTGCCAGATCCAGGCCAGTGTTCCCTCTGCACTGCCCTGAGCTGGAAACTTGGTCTGTCTTGGACACCCGGCCTGGGCTGTCCCTCCCTCCTGCAGCCTTTTTGAGGATCCAAGTGTTCCCAACCTCTTGGGTAAATCCACTGCTGCTGGACACCTTCATTGTCCCAGGCATCCCCTGGCTGCTTGGGGCTGACTGCTTGCTTGAGATCCCTGCTGATAGTGCGCTGCTGTGACAGGGGAGACCCAGGCCATGCTCCTCAATTCCAGCGTCTTGTCTCAGCCAACGTGCTCAGCTTCATCTGAAAAACAAACCAGAGGGGGTTGCTCCGGTCCACAACTTTGCTCTGGGAGGAAGGGGTGTTTCTACTAGGGTCTTCCTTGTCTAAAGCTGCCTTGGCATACTGTGCTTGTGCTCTGCTGTCTCTGTGTGGCAGCAGCCTCTGTCCTGCCATCATTTTAATGACAGCAATTAGAAGTACATGCCGTAGGTACCTCTGCTTGGGCCCCTTTATGGGCCAGTGTCCTTTTCTAATTTTCCACTTGGTGGATGGGACCCAACCTGCTCCCCGGAAACGTCAGCTCTTCTCTCTCCTCTCTTTAGCCTGGTGGTTATTGCGTCAGCCTCTCAACAGGAGCAAGCTGGGCCCTCTGGCTTCATCCCTCTTATCTGGGACATGAGAGTGACTCCAGCAAAGTGCAAATCAAAGGGTTGTATGTATCTTAGGTGCTATGGTGGCAGCTGAGCCGCATTGGAAAGAGCATCCGCTGGGATCTAACTGTAAGCTTATAGGAAATCAGTCACTTGCTGAGCAGTGCCTTTGCCCAGCGAGCTGCAGCACAGCCTCCGATGCCAGATCGCAAAACCCATGGCTGCTGAAACTGGCTCTGTGTCTCATGATGACGCACGTTAATTATCAGGGGGAGCAGAATGTGGGAGTTGTTGGTGAGGCCAGGTGCAGTCCTGCTGATGGAGCGGCGCCCAGAAAGGCGTTGGAGGGTTTGAAGATGCGTGTGGTGGGGCCAATGAAATGCAGGGTGCCTGGCTGTGTTTTGGGTGCTTCCAACAAGGCTGGCAAAACAAGGCAAAAGCGATAAAAGGATTACCAGTGTAGGAAAAAGACAACATATATCCTAAAATTATCAGGGTTTGGGGCATGCCTTGCGCCATTGCAGACGCAGGGGTTAATGGGCTCCATGGCTTGCAAGCACGCAGTGCCTAAAGCTTTGTCCTGGGGGGACTGCCTCTTCGTTGACTCTTGGAGGAGGTTTTATTAGGGAATAGGGAGTTCATTAGGGAATAGGTTCTGTACTACAGAACCTTTAGCCGTGGTTACCCAGAGCAGTCCCAGCTCTGGTATGTAGTTCTCAATCTCCCAGCACTGGTGTGATGGTGTCCTAGAGCAACTTGACAGGAGGCAGTGTCTTACTGCTCAAGGAAGATGTGCTTTGCTGGAACCTTTGTCTTGCAAAAGGCTTTCCCAGCTGTTCATGAGGTAGTAAATTATCTTACTTCACCCTGGTCCACTGTGTTCTTCCTCACGGCTCGTGTTCTTCCCATCTGCAGCAAATGGTTTCATGCTGGAAAGTGACTGGGGAGGAGCCGGGAGCCAATTTGCACGGTGCTTGGGCCCCCTGGAGCTTTTTCACTCCCCTGTGTGCCAGAGACACACATTATAAACACTTCCATCCCTCTGGATCTCTGGATATTGCTTCTGTCTCAAAACATGCTGCACATCTTCCTGAATTTCACTGTCATCTCTTCCTACAGAAACAGGTGGCATTGGCATGCCCCAGCATCAAAAATAACCTGCCTGCATCTGCGCTTCCTGCTCCAGGCTCTGCTTTCTGTGTCATGTGGAGGTGAGGGACGGCCCTTACCTTGCGGAAAGCTGGCCACATTATTGAAGGCACGCAGACGCCTGGCAGGTGGCCTGAGGGTTTGAAAGTGGCCTCCTGCTTTCTGGCACTCAGCGGGGAGCATGTGGTACCGTGTGGCCCATGGCCACGTCCTTGTGGCAGTGGAGGTGTGTGCTGGGACAAGGGGAGGGAGGGGGCTCTGTTAGCACCCCCAGCAGTGCAGCTGATCAGAGGGTGCTCTTGGGGGGATGCAGCCTGTGGCACATCCGTTTCCCTGCAGTGGGTGGTTTTCCCCATAATTCCTGTTGGAAATGTGTGTTATCCACCAATATCTGATCAAGCTCCTGCGCCCTTCCTGCTTCTGGCGCAATTAGAGCTGATTGGAGCAGAAGTTCCTCCACATGTTGGAGGTGCTGGTCCCATGCCGGGTCAGGCTGCGCTGGTCTGGTGTGAGTGTTGCTCATGTGTGGACAGTGGTGTGATGAACTTCACTGGTTTACCCTGATGTGCTGTGCAGGTGGTGGTAGGGTTTATCCAATTTTCTGCTTGGTTACAGCTCTGGTTGTGGCTGTATGTCTGGTCTGTTGACGGGCAAATCCTCTGGTTTATCTCTGGGCTGGGGTGTTCCCAGCTGGTTAGAGCTGGCTTAGGTTGGGTCTCTGGGTCACACAGACCCTGGGGTAAAAGCTGACACCAGGCAGTTCACCCTTCTAAGCAAGTCTTGCTGCAGTTTGTATCTCGCCTGTCACCTTTGTCCCTAATTAAGAGCGTGTTTGCAAGTAAGCAATACCCTCAAATTCATGCCATTTAGAGACGCAGAATGTGTTTGTTCACGGCAAGGGATCATGTCAGTGTGATCCATTGTTCAGTAGCTCAGGAGATTTCCCGTTGTTTTGGTGTCGTCTTCATTTTTTTTCCAATGGAAGATGCAGATGGAGAAGCGTTAACCCCTTGGCTGACAGCTTGCTTAAAACAAAACCATCCTCTCTGCTTTTTCTTTGGTTTCTCTGCTCAGAGCACAGCTTGCTGCGTTTTTCAGCATGACAGCTGGAGCGTTCTGCATCTGTCTGCATGCTAAATCCTCTTTCCTCTTTATCACTTTTCTGCAGTGAGGATGCTGTGAGGATGCTGAAGGAGATGCAGCAATGAACTCTACTCCAGGATTTAGCTCTGCCCTCAGCCAAGCTGGAGATGCTGCGGAAAGGTTGCCGGGGACCCAGATAGGAGCCTGCATCCAGGTTTTTGCTGCATCCCTGCAGCTGAGCCAGATACAGATCATACCCAGAATTATCACCCTGTCAATTATCACCCTGTCCCTGGGGAAGGGGATGCCTAGAGATTTCATTTGCAAGGGGTATCTGCTTGGATACTGAGTTTTCATGCTTTCTTGGTGAGAATGGGGTGTGGGGACCCTCTCCAGTGATGCAGGAAGTGTGGGATTTTTCAGTTCTGGTGCAGATGCTGCACTCATGGGGAGGTCTCTGTGGCGCAATGGACGAGCGCGCTGGACTTCTAATCCAGAGGTTCCGGGTTCGAGTCCCGGCAGAGATGATCTCCAGGCAGGTATCTCTTTTCTTTTAATCCTTGTTCCTTTATAGGTCCAAATCTGTTATGTTACTAACACCCCTGAGGGTTTCCGATGGGGAGATGATGACTTTTGACAACATCCTCTCTACAGCTGATGCATACAAGTCCTGTGCTGCTCTTGTAAGGCCTCATTGTATTTGTCTTTCCTTCTGGTTTAACCCCAATTATTCCCCCAATCATGAGTCACATCTTTGATACTTTCTTCCTAAGTACTGTGCCATCCAGTAGAAATTGGGTGGTCAGGTGGTGCTCTGGAGCCTTCTGGTGCTGTTTGCTCTGGCAAATGTGGTCAAGGTTTCTTTTCAAATGTGTGGCAAAAAAAAAAAAAGTCAGTTTACATTGGGAATTTCCACCTTTCAGGAATTCTCTGCAAATGCTCTCATCTTTTCCATGTTTTTACGTAGAAGATGCACGTTTTGCCAGTAACCGTCTCCATATCCCCGTGGGAGTTTGTCTTCCAGAGCAGCAAATTGACTCTTGCTTTCTTGCACGGATATTCTGAGTTATTTGCGTGTAACTCTCTGCGTGAGCTCCTTGCCATCAGTGGGGAGAAGGGAATGAGGGGAGGTGCAGGTAAGTGCAGCTGGGGCTGGGGGAATGGCTCTCAGCCATGGGGTGCTGTCGCAGGGCTTTTCCAGGCAGCAGCTGTTCGGGTGGACAGGAGCTGAAGAGCAAAGGAAGGATGGTTCACATGGACGCTTCCCATACTCTCCAGAGAGAAGTTTTCATGTGGGTTATTGGGGGTGTCTGATGTATGCTCGGCTTGGGAGAGCCAGGGATGCTGCTTGGAGCAGTGAAACTTGTAGGTGGTGTCCTTGGAACAGCCAGGTCCATGGAGATCACACTCATCTTATGAACTGCTGATCTGTCTCCCCTGAGCTTGTAGCGTTCCTCCAGCACAGAAGTGGAGACCAATCGAGAGACGACTGAGGGGAATTCTTACCTCAGTTGCCACCTCAATCATCTGGGTACAATTTGCCATCAGTACTGCTGTGGACCTCGGTCTCAGGCCAAAGCATTCCTAGCCAGAACCCAGGGTGGCCAGGGCCGGAAACCCCGGCTGGCAATTCTTAGGGTTAGGGTTAGCGTCCGGAGAAGCAGAAAGCCCCCAGGTCCAGGGACAGTTGGGATTGCAAAGGCCTGCCAAGAGGAGCACGGCACTGCACCGACATTGCTCCCTGCCCAGCATTCCTAGCCAGAACCCGGGGGGGCGGGCCCGAAGAAGAGACTGGCAATTCTTAGGGTTAGCGTTAGTGTTAGCATCCAGAGAAGCAGAAAGCCCACAGCTCCAGGGAGATTTGGGATCGCAAAGGCCTGCCAAGAGGAGCACGGCACTGCACCGACATTGCTCCCTCCCCAGCATTCCAAGCCAGAACCTAGGGGGGCCGTGGCCGGAAACCCTGGCCGGCAATTCATAGGGTTAGGGTTAGCGTCCGGAGAAGCAGAAAGCCCACAGGTCCAGGGATAATTGGGATTGCAAAGGCCTGCCAAGAGGAGCACAGGAATGCATGGACATTGCTCCATCCCCAGCATTTATAGGGTGTGGTTTCCGGGGGGCGGGGGTGGGGTTTTGAGCAGGAGTGATCCAGGCCTCAGAGCAGGCCAAATCTGAGGTCACGTCCAGGGGAAACCGGGACTCCAGCGCAGGTCAAATTGGCGGCCACGTCCAGGAGAAATTCAGGCCAGAATCCAGGTGAAAATCAGACCCAAGTGCAGGAGAAATTGTCGCCCAAATCCTTGTGAAATTCAGACCCAAGTCCCTATGAAATTCAGGCCCAATTCAGCGGGCCTCATGACATTTCCTCATTGCAGTTAGGGATGAGAGGGAACTAAGACATCCCCTGACAGCCCTGAACCTTATGGCAGTCTGGGGAGGTCAGGACCAGCTGGGAATGCCAACAAGAGCCTGCCCCAATTAAGGCCAGTCTGGGAGATTGCTTAGGCCTGAAGTCAATTATCTCGTGACTCTCTAAATAGAGGGAGGCTCCATGGCTGACCCTTGCTTTCTCCTGGTCTGCAGGGGCTACACCCAGCATCTCCCTTGGAGTGGGATGGTGCTCAGAGTTCCACACCCCCCAGTGTGGGGAAGGAGAGAGCAGTCGACACGGCCTGGGCTGAAAAGCCTCCTGGAGGCTCAGCTCTGCTCCCATGGAGAGACACGCTGACCTGCGACGGGAATGCTTGTACCGGGCTCCGGTGGCATTTGAACAGGTACCTTCCTAGCAAGATGTGTACCTCCACAGCCATTTCTGTCTGTGGTGGGGGGAGCGTGTGTGTGCAGCTGTGTGCCGGGAACTGTGTTAACCCTTTGCTGGAGTTGCTGTGCTGATGGATGGAGAGTCGGGACCCGCTGGGGAATGGTGTGATCTGACCGTGGGCCAGATGGGAATAGTGTGAAGGGACTTTGTGCAAAACTTGGGGGCAGCACCAGTTCAAAGCCCAAACTCCACAGGCTGTGATCCTGTCCCCAATTCCTTAGGCATAAACCATTGGTCTGGTGTGGGGCCTGGGGTGGACCCAGCCGCCCATGGATTTCTCTTCGGTGGAGTGTAGAAAGGAGTAGGAATCCGAGGCCACAGCGCAGAAGAGATCTGAGGGACAGATGTTGGCCCTCTTCTTGAATTTCTCCTGGGCTTGGGCTGGATTTTGGTTGCTCTTGAGCCTGAATTTCTCCTGGACTTGGGCTGCATTTTAGGCCTGAATTTCTCCTGCACTTGGACTGGATTTCGGCTCTATTTTCTGCGGGACTTGGGCTGGAATTTCTGTGGGACTTGGGCCTCATTTTAGGCTGGAATTACTCCTGGATTTAGGCCTCAATTTCTCTTCGGCCTTTGGCTTGAATTTGTCCTGGAACTGGGCCTGGGCCTGAATTTCTCTTGGAGTTGGGCTGGAATTTCTCCTGGAATTCAGGTGGAATATCTCCTGGATTTGGCCTGGAATTTCTGATGCACTTGGCCTGGAATTTCTGTGGGACTTGGGCCTCATTTTAGGCTGGAATTACTCCTGGATTTATGCCTCAATTTCTCTTTGGCCTTTGGCTTGAATTTGTCCTGGAACTGGGCCTGGGCCTGAATTTCTCTTGGAGTTGGGCTGGAATTTCTCCTGGAATTCAGGTGGAATATCTCCTGGATTTGGGCCGGAATTTCTGATGCACTTGGGCTGGAATTTCTGCGGGACTTGGGCCTCATTTTAGGCTGGAATTACTCCTGGATTGAGGCCCAAATTTCTCTTGGTCCTGTTCTTGAATTTCTCCTGGACATGGGCTGGACTTGGGCTGCATTTTAGGCTGCAATTTTGACTGGACTTGGGCCTGAATTTCTTCTGCACGTTGGCTGGAATTTCTATTGGGCTTGGGGCTGAATTTCTCCTGGACATGGGCTGGCCTTCGGCCGGAATTTCTCAAGGAGTTGGGCTGCTCTTTAGGCTGGACTTACTCCTTGACTTGGGATGGAATTTGGCCATAATTTCTGCTGGAGGTCACATTCAGGACAACCTGAGGCCACAGCGCAGGAGAGATTCAGGACCGAGTGCAGGCCAAATTCGAGGTCACTTCCAGGGGATACCGGGGCTCCAGCACAGGTGAAGTGTGGGACTCGGCGCAGGAGAAACTGGAGGTCACATGCAGGTGAAATTTCAGAGAGTCCAGGAGAAATTGAAGGCCCCAGTGCAGGAGAAATTTCAGCCAGAGTTCAAGAGAAATTCAGGCTCTACTACAGGGGAAATTCGGGCCAGAATCCTGGGGAAATTCAGACCCAAGTCCCTATGAAATTCAGGCCCAATTCAGTGGGCCTTATTATATTTCCTCATTGCAGTTAGGGATGAGAGGGAACTAAGGCATCCCCTGCCAGCCCTGAACCTTATGGCAGTCTGGGGAGATCAGCACCAGCTGGGAATGCCAACAAGAGCCTGCCCCAATTAAGGCCAGGCTGGGAGATTGCTTAGGCCTGAAGTCAATTATCTCGTGACTCTCTAAATAGAGGGAGGCTCCATGGCTGACCCTTGCTTTCTCCTGGTCTGCAGGGGCTGCACCCAGCATGTCCCTTGGAGTGGGATGGCACTCAGAGCTCCACACCCCCCAGTTTGGGAAAGGAGAGAGCAGTCGACACGGCCTGGGCTGAAAAGCCTCCTGGGGGCTCAGCTCTGCTCCCATGGAGAGACACGCTGACCTGCGACGGGAATGCTTGTACCGGGCTCTGGGGGCGTATGAACAGGTACCTTCCTAGCAAGATGCGTATCTCCACAGCCATTTCTGTCTGTGGTGGGGGGAGCGTGTGTGTGCAGCTGTGTGCCGGGAACTGTGTTAACCCTTTGCTGGAGTTGCTGTGCTGATGGATGGAGAGTTGGGTCCTCCTGGCTTCTAATGGGTCCCAGGAAGCCCCAGGCCCTCCCCAGCTTGTTCCAGTGCCCCTTGCCCCCCCGCAGTGGGACCCAGGGCCTGCCACGCCCCCCCCCCAGTGGGACCCAGTGCCCAGAGTCCAGCCCCAGCCTGTTCCAGGGCCCCCTGCCATTCCTCATTGGGTCTCAGTGCCCCCAATCCAGCCCCAGTCTGCACTAGGGACACCCAGTCACTCCTCAGTCTTGCCCAAGGGCCCCCTGGCCCTCCTCAGCCTGCGCAAGGGACTCCCAGGCTCTCCCCAGGGGGTCCCAGTGCCCCCAGTCCAGCCCCAGTCTGTCCCAGGGACTTTCTGGCTCCCCAGACCCTAACCCCAGACTACAGCTCCCAGCCCCAGGCAATAATATATATGGCTGCCCAGTGGCCCCATCTTCCGGCCCACAGCTCCCGCCACGCGCCAGGATCCCCCAACGCCGAGTGGCAGAGCCATTGCCTGGACTCCAGCTCCCGGCATGTTGTCTGTTCCACGTGGCAGTCAGAGGCCTGAGGACGGAACACATTAGAGCTGAAACCCCATGGCGAAGCCCAACGCTGACACTTTACCTGCACTCCGGGGTGATGCGGCCGCGCTCGCTGCTTCCGGTGGCCGGAGGCTGGTCCTGAAGCACAGCAGAACAGGGATCCGGGATTGGGACAGGGATGGAGACAGAGGTGGAGAAAAAAGCAGAGCCAGAGAAAAAGAGGCAGAAAGAGCAGCAGGGAGGGAGCAGGGCAGAGAGAGCAGCAGCAGGATGGAGACGGAGGGAAAATGGGAGAGTCAACAGGACAGAGGCACAGGAATGTGGGCAGGGAGCGGGACTAAGGGATAGAGGGAGAAACAATGGGACAGGAAGCAGGACAGAGGGACAGACAAGAGCAATGACCATGGGAGAAAGAAAGTGAGAGAAGGACAGCAGCTTGGGGAGAGAGAGAGAGATGAGGAGCCCTGCAGGGAGGCAAAGAACCAAGGGGGCAGGGGCATACGCAGTGCTGGCGAGCTGCACGGCGGGGAAGCACCAAGTCCAGCTGTGAGTTGAGCAAGACCCTTGGGCGGGTGCGGGGTTTTCTCTGGGCCGTGGGTCCCCTGGGGGTTTGGGACCGGAGGCTCCAGCCCTCCTGCTGCAGCAGCTGTCCAGCTGCTGGAGGCCAGCCAGGCTGGGGCAGCCCCGGGCATCAGCCGGAGTGAAGGGGAGGGGGGCAGAGGGCGGGCACGCCCTAGGCCTCAGGCTGGGCTGGGTTGTCTGTGCCTGGGCACAGGGGTGCTGAGGGGCAGCTGGACACTCCCTGGCTGTGGCCTGGGGCTGCCAGGGCTGGAGCTGGAGAGGCCAGATGGAGGAAGAAGGAACCAGCGGCTGTCTGGCTGGCAGCTGCCTCCCACCTCCAGCAAGAGAGAGCCAGTTTCTGGGGGGGCAGGCAGGCTCCCTCTCAGCAGCCCGCAGCAGGCCAGGCTGCCAGCGCGCACTGTGGGGGCTGTGCATGTCCCCAGAGTGTGGTCTGGCCATAGAGTGTGTGAGGCTTTGGCCATTGCCCCTGTTCCTCATGGGTTCCAGCTGGGGCTGGGGCAGCCCCAGGTGTGGCCCGTGAGGCTGAGGATGGGGCCAGCCCTGCACGGGGCGGGGCTCCAGCTACAAAGGGGCTGCCTGGGAAGCAGTGCTGTTGAGGGGGCAGGGGAAGCTCAGAGATGGAAGGAGTGGTAAAGGGTTCCTGCTCTTCAGAGCTGTGGTGAGTCCTGTCATGTCTCCTGTCCACCCCACTCTCTGCTTTCCTGCCCTCGGTCTCTGCTTCTGCCTCCTTCTGTGCTGGTCACTGGCCTGGCTCCCTGACGTTTGATTCTTTTCTGCTGACTCTGCTCTCTGCCTCTTCACCCATTCATTATTTCTGGTTTCCCTCCATCTCTCTCTGTCCTGTACTTGGGTGATTTAGAAATTTCTAGTCTGTGTTTCCATGCAGTTAGCTTCCTGTTCCATATTATCAGGGTCCTTTCTAGCTGTCTCCCTGTTCTGTAACCCTCTGTTTCTTGTGTCAAATCACTTTTCAAACTTTTGTCGTGTGTTGTCCCTTATCCATTTCCCTGTTTCGATGTTGTGATTCTGGTCTGTTTCTTGCACTCGGTTTCTTTTTAAAATTCCTTCCACTTCTCCCTCTCTTTAGCGCCCTTTCTTGAATTTATTTCAATGTCTTCATTCCTTACATCTTCTCTGTATTTCTTCTGCCTTATTGCTATTGACATTTTCAGGGTATTTTTAAAGTGTTAAATTCCTTAAGGACAGCCAGTAAGAGGTTGTGTTTTGGGTTTGTGCTGATTACACCGGTGTTTAACCCAAAATCTACGAGTAGTCGTGGTGGGCTTTTCTATTGCATGTTATCAGTAGTATTATTAGTATTGTTACTCTATTTTTTGCCTTTTAAGTTGTTACTCTCTTACCTTGTGAGCTTTCTTGTCTTTTTCTCTGGCTCTCCTGCCCCTGTATGGGAGGGGGAGGTGAGCGAGTGGCCGTTCGGAGCTCTGTTGCTGGCTGGGTTAAATGACGACAGTCCTGTCTTGTGCCCCAGGTGGGGCCCGAGGGGTTGAGATAGTGACAGATCATCCGATTCCTGCATGTTAGAGTGGACTGATGAGAAGTGTTCACTGTAGTATTTTGGTGGTGGCTGGTCAGGATGTCAACCCCTTTGCTCTCAGAGTTGTGATCAGAACGGTGGGATGTTCTGCCCTACGAGTTCCTTAATGTGCCGATCGTTACTGTATTAGCCTGGCTGAAGGGTGTTGCTTGGCTGGGTGACCTAACAGAGGTGGTAGGAGCAATCTGCTATGTGTGTCTGGTATTGTCATCACCCGGGTGCTTTGGGTGCCATCTCCTGGAGACTACTCACAAACCTTTCAACTTGTCACCTCAGAGAAACCGCTGTAGATAAATACGTGTCCCAGTTTTTACCCTCCTCTACAGGGCCAATGCCAACAGTGTGTTATCAGGGGCCTCGGGCGAGAATGCAAGGTCCACAGACCAAGAAGACTCTGACAACGTAGCTTTGTCAAGTGTGACGGGCACGTTCTCAGGGAGTGCGGGCCAACAGATGCCAGTGGAAAGCAGGACAAGGTGCTTAAGGAATTCCGTAAGCAGAGGGCGGTGACGTGGCAAAACCGTATATGGAAAGAAGACTGGGCGTTCATGGAAAGGACACAGAGTCACCTCTTAAGCGACCGCCAGAGACCACAGAAGAACGCTCACAGGAGGCCCTGAGAGACGCAGGCTGCATTTGTCATGACCACGTAAGTATGATAATTAGTTCCAGGAATTAGAGTGAAGATGGACAAATGTTCTGGGAAATGCCACGCGTACCCTATGTACGCGAGGGGAGGCTGATGCAACGTACGGCAGGCACGAGAGGTGGAGCGATCCCCTGAACAGCCCTGTCTGCGATCGAGTGGATGCTGTTTCTTAATGTTGTGTTGGTGGGAAGAGGGTTATCCCTTGTTTTGGTGACCTGGGTGGGACAGCGCTTCCGAATCTCTGTAAAGGAATCTTTCCTAGTCCCTAGCGCAGGTTTAGGTCTGAGGTTTGGGGTGTTGTAAAGTGCAGAAATACCGCTCGACAGGCCCAGAATGTTTGCTCTCAGCCTGCTCCTTGTACGGACCCACCCAAGGCTGGTTTCAAACCCAGTCAAGCTAATCATGCAGAGACCTATTCAACAAAGAGTGATTAATTAATGAAGCACAGGTGCTTTGCTAGACAAAAGATAAACCCTTAATTGTACCTCTCAAAGTCTGTCTCAGAATTGTGCAGGACAGAAATGGCAGAAGAGTGATTACAGAGACGGCGACCCGAAGAAGGCCCTGTAACTGAACCGAGGCTCGGAACCAGAACAGAAGAATGCAGCTGAGACGGGGGATTGTGGTGGTCTCTGGGAAACGATGAACTCTGGGGACTGAAAGGCCGAGTGGAAATATACAAAGACTTTGGATCTTCTGTAATGGGTATTGATTGAACGGTGTAAAAGCTGTGTGAGATCTTGGGCCATTGGCCACTCTCTGAGGTGGTGACCCAACTCTGAGTTTTGATTAAATAAATAGCAGACCTCGAGCCACCCGCTTTGTCTGGGGAGGAATTTTTAACACTCGTGCCGCTCTTGGTCTCGTGCCGCCTGGGACTCGGGGCGTCCCTGGACTCTGAAGGTAAGAGCCATTCCTTCTTTTGCAGGAATGCTGGCCCGCCTCGAAAGGGACCCCGGCTCGGCACGCTGGCCCGCCGCTCTCGGTGTCACGGCGCCTCCTCACCGCCTGGGACTTGGGGTGTCCCCGCACTCTGAAGGTACGAGGCATTCCTTCCTTTGCAGAGACGCTGGGGTGCCTTGAAAGGGGCCCCCGGCTCGCTGCTCTGGGTCTCGTGCCCCTCTTTGTCTTGTGGCACACCTCGCCACCGCTCTGGGTGTCGCGGTGTGCCTCGCCGCTGCTCTTGGTCTCAGTGCTGCTCTTGATCTCGTGGCGCCTCCTTGCCGCCTGGGACTTGGGGTGTCCCTGGACTCTGAAGGTAGGAGGCTTTCCTTCTTTGCAGGGATGCTGGCCAGCCACGAAATCGCCACCGCTCTGGGTGTCGTGCCGCTCTTGTTGCGGTGCTTTGGGTTTCACGCCTCTCTTGGAGTCTGCGCGCCTCGCCGCCGCTCTGGGTCTTGCACCACTGTTGGTGTGGTGGTGCGACTCACTGCTGCTCTTGGTCTCGGCGCTGCTCTTGGTCTCGGCGCGCCTCCTTGCCGCCTGGGGCCCAGGGCGTTACTGGACTCTGAAGGTAAGAGGCATTCCTTTGTTTGCAGGGATGCTGGCCCACCTCAAAAGGGGCCCCGGCTCGGAGTTCTGGCCCGCTGCTCTTGGTGTCGCGGCACCTACTTGCTGCTTCAGACTTGGGGCGTCCCTGGACTCTGAAGGTAGAACACATTCCTTCCTTTGCAGGGATGCTGGCCCACCTCGAAAGGGGTCCCAGCTCGGCGCGCCGGCCTGCCGCTTCGTACTCAGACTCAGAATTCACCTCGACTTGGACTAGGACTTGCCTTCTCCTCGAAGTCGCCTCGGACTCGGAAGGTAAGAGGCGTTCCTTCCTTCACAGGGGCGCGGGCCTGCCTCGAAAGGAGCCCCGACTCGATGCGCCTCACGCCGCCTCGGACTCGGACTTTGAGTCGGACTCGCCTCGGACTCGGACTTTGAGTCGGACTCGCCTCGGACTCGGACTTTGAGTCGGACTCGCCTCGGACTCGGACGGTAAGAGGTGTTCCTTCCTTTGCAGGGGCGCGGGCCTGCCTCGGACTCGCCTCCGCCTCGGACTCGCCTCCGCCTCGGACTCGCCTCCACCTCGGACTCGCCTCCGCCTCGGACTCGCACGGTAAGAGATGTTCCTTCCTTTGCAGCGCTGCGGGCCTGCCTCGAAAGGGGCCCCGGCCCGACTCGCCTCCCCCTCTGCCTCGGACTCGCCTCCCCCTCTCCTCGGACTCGCCTCCCCCTCTCCTCGGACTCGCCTCCCCCTCTCCTCGGACTCGCCTCCCCCTCTCCTCGGACTCGCCTGGTAAGAGGCGTTCCTTCCTTTGCAGCGCTGCGGGCCTGCCTCGGAAGGAGCTCTGGCTTGGCGATCGGGGTCTCTTGTTGCTCTTGGTGCTGTGGTGGGCCTCATTGCCGCTCGGGGTCTTGCGCCGCTGTTGTGGGTCTCGCGCCGCTCTTGGAGTCGATGCGCCTCGTTGCCGCTGGGGGCCTCGCGCCGCTCTGGGTCTCGCGCCGCCGTTGAGGGTCTCGCGCTGCTCTTGGAGTGCTGCTGCTCTTGGTCTGGGTGCTGGTCTTGGTGTTGTGGCGCCTCCTGGCCCCCTCGCATTGGGGGCGTCCCTGCACGCCTAAGTTCAGAGTCATTCCTTCCGTTGGAGGGACGTGGGCCTGCTTGGGGATCTGGGCTAGATTTGCACGGGCAGTTCTCCTGGAGAGCAGGAGGAGTGTGTCCTGGACTTGGTCTGGAATTTCTCGTGGACTTGGGCTGCATTTGAGGCTGCAATTTCTCGTGGTCTTGGGCCTGAATTTCTCCTGAACGGGGGTTGGAATCTCTCTTAGAATTCACATGCAACATGGCCGGGCTTTGAACTGACATTTCTGCTGCACGTACGCTGGAATTGCTCGAGAAGTGGGGCTGCTTTTTAGGCTGGACTTATTAATGACAGGGCATGCAATTTGAGGCGGGGGGGTGGGGGGGCGGGGCCGAAGGGGGGGCGAGGGGGCGCTGAATTTCCCTGGCCCTTCAGCCCGAACGTCTCCTCCCCTCAGGCTGGGTTTAGGCTGCAGTTTCGACTCGATTTTGGCGTGAATTTCTCCTGCACTTGGGGCCCAATTTCTGCCGGACCAAGGCTGGAATTTCTATTGGACTGGGCCTCGAATTTATACTGGAAGTGGGTCTCAAGCCAGTCCAAATACGGGACACATTCAGGCCCAGGTCCAAATGAAAACGAAGCCAAAGGCCAAGAGAAATTCACACCTAAATCCAGGAGTAATTCCAGCATAAATCCAGCCCACGGCCAGGACCAATTTGGGCTCAAATCCAGGACAAGTTCCAGTCCAAATCCTGGACAAATTTTGGTGCAAGTGCAGGAGAAACTGCGGCCAATTCTGGGCGAAATTCCAGCCCAAGTGCAGCAGAAATTCCAGTCGAAGCCCCGGAGACAGTCCACCCTAACAGCGAGAGAAATTTGGGCCCAAGTCCAGTCGAAATTGCAGCCCCAGTGGAGGAGAAATTTCAGCCCAGGTCCACACGAGATTGAGGCACAAGCCCAGGAGGGCTACGGTTAGTGTCTGGAGAAGGGGAAAGGCCCCAGGTCCAGGGAGAGTCGGGATTGCAAAGGGCTGCCAGGAGCAGCACGACACTGCACTGACATTGCAGTGACCATCCTCAACTGTCCTCCAGGGACCCAGGGTGTCACTGGCAAAGGACAGAGCTGCTCAGCTGTGCCCTCCTGGGTGTTGGTGTAGAGTTCTGTCAGCAAAGACAGGAGAGTCTGGTCCTGCCGCTTTGCAGGACGGGCAGAAGCTCCCAAAAAATTGCTGAGGTGTTTCTCAACATTGCCTGTCACCGTTATCTCCTTCTGGACTGCTGTGAGCCAGCAGCTTTTATTGCATTAAGCCTCGAGTTCCTGCTGCAAAGCCACCGTCTCAGCCCTCAGGTGAGGGTTGATATGCTGTGGGGCTTTGGCCATCGCCCCTGTTCCTCATGGGTTCCAGCTGGGGCTGGGGCAGCCCCAGGTGTGGCCCGTGAGGCTGAGGATGGGGCCGGCCCTGCACGGGGCGGGGCTCCAGCTACAAAGGGGCTGCCTGGGAAGCAGTGCTGTTGAGGGGGCAGGGGAAGCTCAGAGATGGAGGGAGTGGTAAAGGGTTCCTGCTCTTCAGAGCTGTGGTGAGTCCTGTCATGTCTCCTGTACACCCCCACTCTCTGCTTTCCTGCCCTCGGTCTCTGCTTCTGCCTCCTCCTGTGCTGGTCACTGGCCTGGCTCCCTGACGTTTGATTCTTTTCTGCTGACTCTGCTCTCTGCCTCTTCACCCATTCATTATTTCTGGTTTCCCTCCATCTCTCTCTGTCCTGTACTTGGGTGATTTAGAAATTTCTAGTCTGTGTTTCCATGCCGTTAGCTTCCTGTTCCATATTATCAGGGTCCTTTCTAGCTGTCTCCCTGTTCTGTAACCCTCTGTTTCTTGTATCAAATCACTTTTCAAACTCTTGTCGTGTGTTGTCCCTTATCCATTTCCCTGTTTCGATGTTGTAATTCTGGTCTGTTTCTTGTACTCGGTTTCTTTTTAAAATTCCTTCCGCTTCTCCCTCTCTTTAGCGCCCTTTCTTGAATTTATTTCAACGTCTTCATTCCTTACATCTTCTCTGTATTTCTTCTGCCTTATTGCTATTGGCATTTTCAAGGTATTTTTAAAGTGTTACATTCCTTAAGGACAGCCAGTAAGAGGTTGTGTTTTGGGTTTGTGCTGATAACGCCGGTGTTTAACCCAAAATCTACGGGTAGTCGTGGTGGGCTTTTCTATTGCATGTTATCAGTAGTATTATTAGTATTGTTACTCTGTTCTTTGCCTTTTAAGTTGCTACTCTCTTCCCTTGTGAGCTTTCTCGTCTCTTTCTCTGGCTCTCCTGCCCCTGTATGGGAGGGGGAGGTGAGCGAGTGGCCGTTCGGAGCTCTGTTGCTGGCTGGGTTAAATGACGACAGTCCTGTCTTGTGCCCCAGGCGGGGCCCGAGGGGTTGAGATAGTGACAGATCATCCGATTCAAGTAAGTATGACCATGTAAGTATGATAATTAGTTCCAGGGATTAGAGTGAAGATGGACAAACGTTCTGGGAAATGCCACGCGTACCCTATGTATGCGAGGGGAGGCTGATGCAACGTACGGCAGGCACGAGAGGTGGAGCGATCCCCTGAACAGCACTGTCTGCGATCGAGTGGATGCTGTTTCTTAACGTTGTGTTGGTGGGAAGAGGGTTATCCCTTGTTTTGGTGACCTGGGTGGGACAGCGCTTCCGAATCTCTGTAAAGGAATCTTTCCTAGTCCCTAGCGCAGGTTTAGATCTGAGGTTTGGGGTGTTGTAAAGTGCAGAAATACCGCTCGACAGGCCCAGAATGTTTGCTCTCAGCCTGCTCCTTGTACGGACCCACCCAAGGCTGGTTTCAAACCCGGTCAAGCTAATCATGCAGAGACCTATTCAACAAAGAGTGATTAATTAGTGAAGCACAGGTGCTTTGCTAGACAAAAGGTAAACCCTTAATTGTACCTCTCAAAGTCTGTCTCAGAATTGTGCATGACAGAAATGGCAGAAGCGTGATTACGGAGACGGCGACCCGAAGAAGACCCTGTAACTGAACCGAGGCTCGGAACCAGAACAGAAGAATGCAGCTGAGACGGGGGATTGTGGTGGTCTCTGGGAAACGATGAACTCTGGGGACTGAAAGGCCGAGTGGAAATATACAAAGACTTTGGACCTTCTGTAATGGGTATTGATTGAACGGTGTAAAAACTGTGTGAGATCTTGGGCCATTGGCCACTCTCTGAGGTGGTGGCCCAACTCTGAGTTTTGATTAAATAAATAGCAGACCTCGAGCCACCCGCTTTGTCTGGGGAAGAATTTTTAACACTCGCGCTGCTCTTGGTCTCGTGCCGCCTGGGACTCGGGGCGTCCCTGGACTCTGAAGGTAAGAGCCATTCCTTCTTTTGCAGGAATGCTGGCCCGCCTCGAAAGGGACCCCGGCTCGGCACGCTGGCCCGCCGCTCTCGGTGTCACGGCGCCTCCTCACCGCCTGGGACTTGGGGTGTCCCCGCGCTCTGAAGGTAGGAGGCATTCCTTCCTTTGCAGAGGCGCTGGGGTGCCTTGAAAGGGGCCCCCGGCTCGCTGCTCTGGGTCTCGTGCCCCTCTTTGTCTTGTGGCACACCTCGCCACCGCTCTGGGTGTCGCGGTGTGCCTCGCCGCTGCTCTTGGTCTCAGTGCTGCTCTTGATCTCGTGGCGCCTCCTTGCCGCCTGGGACTTGGGGTGTCCCTGGACTCTGAAGGTAGGAGGCTTTCCTTCTTTGCAGGGATGCTGGCCAGCCACGAAATCGCCACCGCTCTGGGTGTCGTGCCGCTCTTGTTGCGGTGCTTTGGGTTTCACGCCTCTCTTGGAGTCTGCGCGCCTCGCCGCCGCTCTGGGTCTTGCACCACTGTTGGTGTGGTGGTGCGACTCACTGCTGCTCTTGGTCTCGGCGCTGCTCTTGGTCTCGGCGTGCCTCCTTGCCACCTGGGGCCCAGGGCGTTACTGGACTCTGAAGGTAAGAGGCATTCCTTTGTTTGCAGGGATGCTGGCCCGCCTCGAAAGGGGTCCCAGCTCGGCGCGCCGGCCCGCCGCTTCGTACTCAGAATTCACCTCGACTTGGACTAGGACTTGCCTTCTCCTCGAAGTCGCCTCGGACTCGGAAGGTAAGAGGTGTTCCTTCCTTTGCAGGGGCGCGGACTCGCCTCCGCCTCGGACTCGCCTCCGCCTCGGACTCGCCTCCGCCTCGGACGGTAAGAGGTGTTCCTTCCTTTGCAGGGGCGCGGGCCTGCCTCCGCCTCGGACTCGCCTCCGCCTCGGACTCGCCTCCGCCTCGGACTCGCCTCCGCCTCGGACTCGCCTCCGCCTCGGACTCGGAAGGTAAGAGGCGTTCCTTCCTTTGCAGCGCTGCGGGCCTGCCTCAGAAGGAGCTCTGGCTTGGCAATCGGGGTCTCTTGTTGCTCTTGGTGCTGTGGTGGGCCTCGTTGCCGCTCGGGGTGTTGCGCCGCCGTTGTGGGTCTCGTGCCGCTCTTGGAGTCGATGCGCCTCGTTGCCGCTCAGGGTCTCGCGCCGCCGTTGAGGGTCTCGCGCTGCTCTTGGAGTGCTGCTGCACTTCGCTGCCGCTCTTGGTCTGGGCGCTGGTCTTGGTGTTGTGGCGCCTCCTGGCCCCCTCGCATTGGGGGCGTCCCTGCACGCCTAAGTTCAGAGTCATTCCTTCCGTTGGAGGGACGTGGGCCTGCTTGGGGAGCTGGGCTAGATTGGCACGGGCAGTTCTCCTGGAGAGCAGGAGGAGTGTGTCCTGGACTTGGCCTGGAATTGCTCCTGGACTTGGGCTGCATTTGAGGCTGCAATTTTGACTGGGCTTGGGCCTGAATTTCTCCTGAACGGGGGTTGGAATCGCTCTTAGAATTCACATGCAACATGGCCGGGCTTTGAACTGACATTTCTGCTGCACGTACGCTGGAATTGCTGGAGACGTGGGGCTGCTTCTTAGGCAGGAGTTATTATTGAGCGGGCATGCAATTAGGGGCGAGCGGGCGGGGCTTAAGGGGCGAGCGGGCGGGGCTTAAGGGGCGAGCGGGCGGGGCTTAAGGGGCGAGCGGGCGGGGCTTAAGGGGCGAGCGGGCGGGGCTTAAGGGGCGAGCGGGCGGGGCTTAAGGGGCGAGCGGGCGGGGCTTAAGGGGCGAGCGGGCGGGGCTTAAGGGGCGAGCGGGCGGGGCTTAAGGGGCGAGCGGGCGGGGCTTAAGGGGCGAGCGGGCGGGGCTTAAGGGGCGAGCGGGCGGGGCTTAAGGGGCGAGCGGGCGGGGCTTAAGGGGCGAGCGGGCGGGGCTTAAGGGGCGAGCGGGCGGGGCTTAAGGGGCGAGCGGGCGGGGCTTAAGGGGCGAGCGGGCGGGGCTTAAGGGGCGAGCGGGCGGGGCTTAAGGGGCGAGCGGGCGGGGCTTAAGGGGCGAGCGGGCGGGGCTTAAGGGGCGAGCGGGCGGGGCTTAAGGGGCGAGCGGGCGGGGCTTAAGGGGCGAGCGGGCGGGGCTTAAGGGGCGAGCGGGCGGGGCTTAAGGGGCGAGCGGGCGGGGCTTAAGGGGCGAGCGGGCGGGGCTTAAGGGGCGAGCGGGCGGGGCTTAAGGGGCGAGCGGGCGGGGCTTAAGGGGCGAGCGGGCGGGGCTTAAGGGGCGAGCGGGCGGGGCTTAAGGGGCGAGCGGGCGGGGCTTAAGGGGCGAGCGGGCGGGGCTTAAGGGGCGAGCGGGCGGGGCTTAAGGGGCGAGCGGGCGGGGCTTAAGGGGCGAGCGGGCGGGGCTTAAGGGGCGAGCGGGCGGGGCTTAAGGGGCGAGCGGGCGGGGCTTAAGGGGCGAGCGGGCGGGGCTTAAGGGGCGAGCGGGCGGGGCTTAAGGGGCGAGCGGGCGGGGCTTAAGGGGCGAGCGGGCGGGGCTTAAGGGGCGAGCGGGCGGGGCTTAAGGGGCGAGCGGGCGGGGCTTAAGGGGCGAGCGGGCGGGGCTTAAGGGGCGAGCGGGCGGGGCTTAAGGGGCGAGCGGGCGGGGCTTAAGGGGCGAGCGGGCGGGGCTTAAGGGGCGAGCGGGCGGGGCTTAAGGGGCGAGCGGGCGGGGCTTAAGGGGCGAGCGGGCGGGGCTTAAGGGGCGAGCGGGCGGGGCTTAAGGGGCGAGCGGGCGGGGCTTAAGGGGCGAGCGGGCGGGGCTTAAGGGGCGAGCGGGCGGGGCTTAAGGGGCGAGCGGGCGGGGCTTAAGGGGCGAGCGGGCGGGGCTTAAGGGGCGAGCGGGCGGGGCTTAAGGGGCGAGCGGGCGGGGCTTAAGGGGCGAGCGGGCGGGGCTTAAGGGGCGAGCGGGCGGGGCTTAAGGGGCGAGCGGGCGGGGCTTAAGGGGCGAGCGGGCGGGGCTTAAGGGGCGAGCGGGCGGGGCTTAAGGGGCGAGCGGGCGGGGCTTAAGGGGCGAGCGGGCGGGGCTTAAGGGGCGAGCGGGCGGGGCTTAAGGGGCGAGCGGGCGGGGCTTAAGGGGCGAGCGGGCGGGGCTTAAGGGGCGAGCGGGCGGGGCTTAAGGGGCGAGCGGGCGGGGCTTAAGGGGCGAGCGGGCGGGGCTTAAGGGGCGAGCGGGCGGGGCTTAAGGGGCGAGCGGGCGGGGCTTAAGGGGCGAGCGGGCGGGGCTTAAGGGGCGAGCGGGCGGGGCTTAAGGGGCGAGCGGGCGGGGCTTAAGGGGCGAGCGGGCGGGGCTTAAGGGGCGAGCGGGCGGGGCTTAAGGGGCGAGCGGGCGGGGCTTAAGGGGCGAGCGGGCGGGGCTTAAGGGGCGAGCGGGCGGGGCTTAAGGGGCGAGCGGGCGGGGCTTAAGGGGCGAGCGGGCGGGGCTTAAGGGGCGAGCGGGCGGGGCTTAAGGGGCGAGCGGGCGGGGCTTAAGGGGCGAGCGGGCGGGGCTTAAGGGGCGAGCGGGCGGGGCTTAAGGGGCGAGCGGGCGGGGCTTAAGGGGCGAGCGGGCGGGGCTTAAGGGGCGAGCGGGCGGGGCTTAAGGGGCGAGGGGGCGGGGCTTAAGGGGCGAGGGGGCGGGGCTTAAGGGGCGAGGGGGCGGGGCTTAAGGGGCGAGGGGGCGGGGCTTAAGGGGCGAGCGGGCGGGGCTTAAGGGGCGAGGGGGCGGGGCTTAAGGGGCGAGGGGGCGGGGCTTAAGGGGCGAGGGGGCGGGGCTTAAGGGGCGAGGGGGCGGGGCTTAAGGGGCGAGGGGGCGGGGCTTAAGGGGCGAGGGGGCGGGGCTTAAGGGGCGAGGGGGCGGGGCTTAAGGGGCGAGGGGGCGGGGCTTAAGGGGCGAGGGGGCGGGGCTTAAGGGGCGAGGGGGCGGGGCTTAAGGGGCGAGGGGGCGGGGCTTAAGGGGCGAGGGGGCGGGGCTTAAGGGGCGAGGGGGCGGGGCTTAAGGGGCGAGGGGGCGGGGCTTAAGGGGCGAGGGGGCGGGGCTTAAGGGGCGAGGGGGCGGGGCTTAAGGGGCGAGGGGGCGGGGCTTAAGGGGCGAGGGGGCGGGGCTTAAGGGGCGAGGGGGCGGGGCTTAAGGGGCGAGGGGGCGGGGCTTAAGGGGCGCGGGGGCGGGGCTTAAGGGGCGCGGGGGCGGGGCTTAAGGGGCGCGGGGGCGGGGCTTAAGGGGCGCGGGGGCGGGGCTTAAGGGGCGCGGGGGCGGGGCTTAAGGGGCGCGGGGGCGGGGCTTAAGGGGCGCGGGGGCGGGGCTTAAGGGGCGCGGGGGCGGGGCTTAAGGGGCGAGGGGGCGGGGCTTAAGGGGCGAGGGGGCGGGGCTTAAGGGGCGCGGGGGCGGGGCTTAAGGGGCGAGGGGGCGGGGCTTAAGGGGCGCGGGGGCGGGGCTTAAGGGGCGCGGGGGCGGGGCTTAAGGGGCGCGGGGGCGGGGCTTAAGGGGCGCGGGGGCGGGGCTTAAGGGGCGCGGGGGCGGGGCTTAAGGGGCGCGGGGGCGCTGAATTTCCCTGGCCCTTCAGCCCCAACGTCTCCTCCCCTCGGGCTGGGTTTAGGCTGCAGTTTCGACTCGATTTTGGCGTGAATTTCTCCTGCACTTGGGGCCCAATTTCTGCCGGACCAAGGCTGGAATTTCTATTGGACTGGGCCTCGAATTTATACTGGAAGCGGGTCTCAAGCCAGTCCAAATACGGGACACATTCAGGCCCAGGTCCAAATGAAAACGAAGCCAAAGGCCAAGAGAAATTCACTCCTAAATCCAGGAGTAATTCCAGCATAAATCCAGCCCACGGCCAGGACCAATTTGGGCTCAAATCCAGGACAAGTTCCAGTCCAAATCCTGGACAAATTTTGGTGCAAGTGCAGGAGAAACTGCGGCCAATTCTGGGCGAAATTCCAGCCCAAGTGCAGCAGAAATTCCAGTCGAAGCCCCGGAGACAGTCCACCCTAACAGCGAGAGAAATTTGGGCCCAAGTCCAGTCGAAATTGCAGCCCCAGTGGAGGAGAAATTTCAGCCCAGGTCCACACGAGATTGAGGCACAAGCCCAGGAGGGCTACGGTTAGTGTCTGGAGAAGGGGAAAGGCCCCAGGTCCAGGGAGAGTCGGGATTGCAAAGGGCTGCCAGGAGCAGCACGACACTGCACTGACATTGCAGTGACCATCCTCAACTGTCCTCCAGGGACCCAGGGTGTCACTGGCAAAGGACAGAGCTGCTCAGCTGTGCCCTCCTGGGTGTTGGTGTAGAGTTCTGTCAGCAAAGACAGGAGAGTCTGGTCCTGCCGCTTTGCAGGACGGGCAGAAGCTCCCAAAAAATTGCTGAGGTGTTTCTCAACATTGCCTGTCACCGTTATCTCCTTCTGGACTGCTGTGAGCCAGCAGCTTTTATTGCATTAAGCCTCGAGTTCCTGCTGCAAAGCCACCGTCTCAGCCCTCAGGTGAGGGTTGATATGCTGTGGGGCTTTGGCCATCGCCCCTGTTCCTCATGGGTTCCAGCTGGGGCTGGGGCAGCCCCAGGTGTGGCCCGTGAGGCTGAGGATGGGGCCGGCCCTGCACGGGGCGGGGCTCCAGCTACAAAGGGGCTGCCTGGGAAGCAGTGCTGTTGAGGGGGCAGGGGAAGCTCAGAGATGGAAGGAGTGGTAAAGGGTTCCTGCTCTTCAGAGCTGTGGTGAGTCCTGTCAGGTCTCCTGTACACCCCCACTCTCTGCTTTCCTGCCCTCGGTCTCTGCTTCTGCCTCCTCCTGTGCTGGTCACTGGCCTGGCTCCCTGACGTTTGATTCTTTTCTGCTGACTCTGCTCTCTGCCTCTTCACCCATTCATTATTTCTGGTTTCCCTCCATCTCTCTCTGTCCTGTACTTGGGTGATTTAGAAATTTCTAGTCTGTGTTTCCATGCCGTTAGCTTCCTGTTCCATATTATCAGGGTCCTTTCTAGCTGTCTCCCTGTTCTGTAACCCTCTGTTTCTTGTATCAAATCACTTTTCAAACTCTTGTCGTGTGTTGTCCCTTATCCATTTCCCTGTTTCGATGTTGTGATTCTGGTCTGTTTCTTGCACTCGGTTTCTTTTTAAAATTCCTTCCGCTTCTCCCTCTCTTTAGCGCCCTTTCTTGAATTTATTTCAACGTCTTCATTCCTTACATCTTCTCTGTATTTCTTCTGCCTTATTGCTATTGGCATTTTCAAGGTATTTTTAAAGTGTTACATTCCTTAAGGACAGCCAGTAAGAGGTTGTGTTTTGGGTTTGTGCTGATAACGCCGGTGTTTAACCCAAAATCTACGAGTAGTCGTGGTGGGCTTTTCTATTGCATGTTATCAGTAGTTTTATTAGTATTGTTACTCTATTCTTTGCCTTTTAAGTTGTTACTCTCTTCCCTTGTGAGCTTTCTCGTCTCTTTCTCTGGCTCTCCTGCCCCTGTATGGGAGGGGGAGGTGAGCGAGTGGCCGTTCGGAGCTCTGTTGCTGGCTGGGTTAAATGACGACAGTCCTGTCTTGTGCCCCAGGCGGGGCCCGAGGGGTTGAGATAGTGACAGATCATCCGATTCAAGTAAGTATGACCATGTAAGTATGATAATTAGTTCCAGGGATTAGAGTGAAGATGGACAAACGTTCTGGGAAATGCCACGCGTACCCTATGTACGCGAGGGGAGGCTGATGCAACGAACGGCAGGCACGAGAGGTGGAGCGATCCCCTGAACAGCACTGTCTGCGATCGAGTGGATGCTGTTTCTTAATGTTGTGTTGGTGGGAAGAGGGTTATCCCTTGTTTTGGTGACCTGGGTGGGACAGCGCTTCCGAATCTCTGTAAAGGAATCTTTCCTAGTCCCTAGCGCAGGTTTAGATCTGAGGTTTGGGGTGTTGTAAAGTGCAGAAATACCGCTCGACAGGCCCAGAATGTTTGCTCTCAGCCTGCTCCTTGTACGGACCCACCCAAGGCTGGTTTCAAACCCGGTCAAGCTAATCATGCAGAGACCTATTCAACAAAGAGTGATTAATTAGTGAAGCACAGGTGCTTTGCTAGACAAAAGGTAAACCCTTAATTGTACCTCTCAAAGTCTGTCTCAGAATTGTGCATGACAGAAATGGCAGAAGCGTGATTACGGAGACGGCGACCCGAAGAAGACCCTGTAACTGAACCGAGGCTCGGAACCAGAACAGAAGAATGCAGCTGAGACGGGGGATTGTGGTGGTCTCTGGGAAACGATGAACTCTGGGGACTGAAAGGCCGAGTGGAAATATACAAAGACTTTGGACCTTCTGTAATGGGTATTGATTGAACGGTGTAAAAACTGTGTGAGATCTTGGGCCATTGGCCACTCTCTGAGGTGGTGGCCCAACTCTGAGTTTTGATTAAATAAATAGCAGACCTCGAGCCACCCGCTTTGTCTGGGGAAGAATTTTTAACACTCGCGCTGCTCTTGGTCTCGTGCCGCCTGGGACTCGGGGCGTCCCTGGACTCTGAAGGTAAGAGCCATTCCTTCTTTTGCAGGAATGCTGGCCCGCCTCGAAAGGGACCCCGGCTCGGCACGCTGGCCCGCCGCTCTCGGTGTCACGGCGCCTCCTCACCGCCTGGGACTTGGGGTGTCCCCGCGCTCTGAAGGTAGGAGGCATTCCTTCCTTTGCAGAGACGCTGGGGTGCCTTGAAAGGGGCCCCCGGCTCGCTGCTCTGGGTCTCGTGCCCCTCTTTGTCTTGTGGCACACCTCGCCACCGCTCTGGGTGTCGCGGTGTGCCTCGCCGCTGCTCTTGGTCTCAGTGCTGCTCTTGATCTCGTGGCGCCTCCTTGCCGCCTGGGACTTGGGGTGTCCCTGGACTCTGAAGGTAGGAGGCTTTCCTTCTTTGCAGGGATGCTGGCCAGCCACGAAATCGCCACCGCTCTGGGTGTCGTGCCGCTCTTGTTGCGGTGCTTTGGGTTTCACGCCTCTCTTGGAGTCTGCGCGCCTCGCCGCCGCTCTGGGTCTTGCACCACTGTTGGTGTGGTGGTGCGACTCACTGCTGCTCTTGGTCTCGGCGCTGCTCTTGGTCTCGGCGTGCCTCCTTGCCACCTGGGGCCCAGGGCGTTACTGGACTCTGAAGGTAAGAGGCATTCCTTTGTTTGCAGGGATGCTGGCCCGCCTCGAAAGGGGTCCCAGCTCGGCGCGCCGGCCCGCCGCTTCGTACTCAGAATTCACCTCGGCTTGGACTAGGACTTGCCTTCTCCTCGAAGTCGCCTCGGACTCGGAAGGTAAGAGGTGTTCCTTCCTTTGCAGGGGCGCGGACTCGCCTCCGCCTCGGACTCGCCTCCGCCTCGGACTCGCCTCCGCCTCGGACGGTAAGAGGTGTTCCTTCCTTTGCAGGGGCGCGGGCCTGCCTCCGCCTCGGACTCGCCTCCGCCTCGGACTCGCCTCCGCCTCGGACTCGCCTCCGCCTCGGACTCGCCTCCGCCTCGGACTCGCACGGTAAGAGGCGTTCCTTCCTTTGCAGCGCTGCGGGCCTGCCTCGGAAGGAGCTCTGGCTTGGCAATCGGGGTCTCTTGTTGCTCTTGGTGCTGTGGTGGGCCTCGTTGCCGCTCGGGGTGTTGCGCCGCCGTTGTGGGTCTCGTGCCGCTCTTGGAGTCGATGCGCCTCGTTGCCGCTCAGGGTCTCGCGCCGCCGTTGAGGGTCTCGCGCTGCTCTTGGAGTGCTGCTGCACTTCGCTGCCGCTCTTGGTCTGGGCGCTGGTCTTGGTGTTGTGGCGCCTCCTGGCCCCCTCGCATTGGGGGCGTCCCTGCACGCCTAAGTTCAGAGTCATTCCTTCCGTTGGAGGGACGTGGGCCTGCTTGGGGAGCTGGGCTAGATTGGCACGGGCAGTTCTCCTGGAGAGCAGGAGGAGTGTGCCCTGGACTTGGCCTGGAATTGCTCCTGGACTTGGGCTGCATTTGAGGCTGCAATTTTGACTGGGCTTGGGCCTGAATTTCTCCTGAACGGGGGTTGGAATCGCTCTTAGAATTCACATGCAACATGGCCGGGCTTTGAACTGACATTTCTGCTGCACGTACGCTGGAATTGCTGGAGACGTGGGGCTGCTTCTTAGGCAGGAGTTATTATTGAGCTGGCATGCAATAAGGGGCGAGCGGGCGGGGCTAAAGGGGCGAGCGGGCGGGGCTAAAGGGGCGAGCGGGCGGGGCTAAAGGGGCGAGCGGGCGGGGCTAAAGGGGCGAGCGGGCGGGGCTTAAGGGGCGAGCGGGCGGGGCTAAAGGGGCGAGCGGGCGCTGAATTTCCCTGGCCCTTCAGCCCCAACGTCTCCTCCCCTCGGGCTGGGTTTAGGCTGCAGTTTCGACTCGATTTTGGCGTGAATTTCTCCTGCACTTGGGGCCCAATTTCTGCCGGACCAAGGCTGGAATTTCTATTGGACTGGGCCTCGAATTTATACTGGAAGCGGGCCTCAAGCCAGTCCAAATACGGGACACATTCAGGCCCAGGTCCAAATGAAAACGAAGCCAAAGGCCAAGAGAAATTCACACCTAAATCCAGGAGTAATTCCAGCATAAATCCAGCCCACGGCCAGGACCAATTTGGGCTCAAATCCAGGACAAGTTCCAGTCCAAATCCTGGACAAATTTTGGTGCAAGTGCAGGAGAAACTGCGGCCAATTCTGGGCGAAATTCCAGCCCAAGTGCAGCAGAAATTCCAGTCGAAGCCCCGGAGACAGTCCACCCTAACAGCGAGAGAAATTTGGGCCCAAGTCCAGTTGAAATTGCAGCCCCAGTGGAGGAGAAATTTCAGCCCAGGTCCACACGAGATTGAGGCACAAGCCCAGGAGGGCTACGGTTAGTGTCTGGAGAAGGGGAAAGGCCCCAGGTCCAGGGAGAGTCGGGATTGCAAAGGGCTGCCAGGAGCAGCACGACACTGCACTGACATTGCAGTGACCATCCTCAACTGTCCTCCAGGGACCCAGGGTGTCACTGGCAAAGGACAGAGCTGCTCAGCTGTGCCCTCCTGGGTGTTGGTGTAGAGTTCTGTCAGCAAAGACAGGAGAGTCTGGTCCTGCCGCTTTGCAGGACGGGCAGAAGCTCCCAAAAAATTGCTGAGGTGTTTCTCAACATTGCCTGTCACCGTTATCTCCTTCTGGACTGCTGTGAGCCAGCAGCTTTTATTGCATTAAGCCTCGAGTTCCTGCTGCAAAGCCACCGTCTCAGCCCTCAGGTGAGGGTTGATATGCTGTGGGGCTTTGGCAATCGCCCCTGTTCCTCATGGGTTCCAGCTGGGGCTGGGGCAGCCCCAGGTGTGGCCCGTGAGGCTGAGGATGGGGCCAGCCCTGCACGGGGCGGGGCTCCAGCTACAAAGGGGCTGCCTGGGAAGCAGTGCTGTTGAGGGGGCAGGGGAAGCTCAGAGATGGAAGGAGTGGTAAAGGGTTCCTGCTCTTCAGAGCTGTGGTGAGTCCTGTCAGGTCTCCTGTACACCCCCACTCTCTGCTTTCCTGCCCTCGGTCTCTGCTTCTGCCTCCTCCTGTGCTGGTCACTGGCCTGGCTCCCTGACGTTTGATTCTTTTCTGCTGACTCTGCTCTCTGCCTCTTCACCCGTTCATTATTTCTGGTTTCCCTCCATCTCTCTCTGTCCTGTACTTGGGTGATTTAGAAATTTCTAGTCTGTGTTTCCATGCCGTTAGCTTCCTGTTCCATATTATCAGGGTCCTTTCTAGCTGTCTCCCTGTTCTGTAACCCTCTGTTTCTTGTATCAAATCACTTTTCAAACTCTTGTCGTGTGTTGTCCCTTATCCATTTCCCTGTTTCGATGTTGTGATTCTGGTCTGTTTCTTGCACTCGGTTTCTTTTTAAAATTCCTTCCGCTTCTCCCTCTCTTTAGCGCCCTTTCTTGAATTTATTTCAACGTCTTCATTCCTTACATCTTCTCTGTATTTCTTCTGCCTTATTGCTATTGGCATTTTCAAGGTATTTTTAAAGTGTTACATTCCTTAAGGACAGCCAGTAAGAGGTTGTGTTTTGGGTTTGTGCTGATAACGCCGGTGTTTAACCCAAAATCTACGAGTAGTCGTGGTGGGCTTTTCTATTGCATGTTATCAGTAGTTTTATTAGTATTGTTACTCTATTCTTTGCCTTTTAAGTTGTTACTCTCTTCCCTTGTGAGCTTTCTCGTCTCTTTCTCTGGCTCTCCTGCCCCTGTATGGGAGGGGGAGGTGAGCGAGTGGCCGTTTGGAGCTCTGTTGCTGGCTGGGTTAAATGACGACAGTCCTGTCTTGTGCCCCAGGCGGGGCCCGAGGGGTTGAGATAGTGACAGATCATCCGATTCAAGTAAGTATGACCATGTAAGTATGATAATTCGTTCCAGGAATTAGAGTGAAGATGGACAAACGTTCTGGGAAATGCCACGCGTACCCTATGTACGCGAGGGGAGGCTGATGCAACGTACGGCAGGCACGAGAGGTGGAGCGATCCCCTGAACAGCACTGTCTGCGATCGAGTGGATGCTGTTTCTTAATGTTGTGTTGGTGGGAAGAGGGTTATCCCTTGTTTTGGTGACCTGGGTGGGACAGCGCTTCCGAATCTCTGTAAAGGAATCTTTCCTAGTCCCTAGCGCAGGTTTAGATCTGAGGTTTGGGGTGTTGTAAAGTGAGGTTTGGGGTGTTGTAAAGTGCAGAAATACCGCTCGACAGGCCCAGAATGTTTGCTCTCAGCCTGCTCCTTGTACGGACCCACCCAAGGCTGGTTTCAAACCCGGTCAAGCTAATCATGCAGAGACCTATTCAACAAAGAGTGATTAATTAGTGAAGCACAGGTGCTTTGCTAGACAAAAGGTAAACCCTTAATTGTACCTCTCAAAGTCTGTCTCAGAATTGTGCAGGACAGAAATGGTAGAAGAGTGATTACGGAGACGGCGACCCGAAGAAGGCCCTGTAACTGAACCGAGGCTCGGAACCAGAACAGAAGAATGCAGCTGAGACGGGGGATTGTGGTGGTCTCTGGGAAACGATGAACTCTGGGGACTGAAAGGCCGAGTGGAAATATACAAAGACTTTGGATCTTCTGTAATGGGTATTGATTGAACGGTGTAAAAACTGTGTGAGATCTTGGGCCATTGGCCACTCTCTGAGGTGGTGGCCCAACTCTGAGTTTTGATTAAATAAATAGCAGACCTCGAGCCACCCGCTTTGTCTGGGGAAGAATTTTTAACACTCGCGCTGCTCTTGGTCTCGTGCCGCCTGGGACTCGGGGCGTCCCTGGACTCTGAAGGTAAGAGCCATTCCTTCTTTTGCAGGAATGCTGGCCCGCCTCGAAAGGGACCCCGGCTCGGCACGCTGGCCCGCCGCTCTCGGTGTCACGGCGCCTCCTCACCGCCTGGGACTTGGGGTGTCCCCGCGCTCTGAAGGTAGGAGGCATTCCTTCCTTTGCAGAGGCGCTGGGGTGCCTTGAAAGGGGCCCCCGGCTCGCTGCTCTGGGTCTCGTGCCCCTCTTTGTCTTGTGGCACACCTCGCCACCGCTCTGGGTGTCGCGGTGTGCCTCGCCGCTGCTCTTGGTCTCAGTGCTGCTCTTGATCTCGTGGCGCCTCCTTGCCGCCTGGGACTTGGGGTGTCCCTGGACTCTGAAGGTAGGAGGCTTTCCTTCTTTGCAGGGATGCTGGCCAGCCACGAAATCGCCACCGCTCTGGGTGTCGTGCCGCTCTTGTTGCGGTGCTTTGGGTTTCACGCCTCTCTTGGAGTCTGCGCGCCTCGCCGCCGCTCTGGGTCTTGCACCACTGTTGGTGTGGTGGTGCGACTCACTGCTGCTCTTGGTCTCGGCGCTGCTCTTGGTCTCGGCGTGCCTCCTTGCCACCTGGGGCCCAGGGCGTTACTGGACTCTGAAGGTAAGAGGCATTCCTTTGTTTGCAGGGATGCTGGCCCGCCTCGAAAGGGGTCCCAGCTCGGCGCGCCGGCCCGCCGCTTCGTACTCAGAATTCACCTCGACTTGGACTAGGACTTGCCTTCTCCTCGAAGTCGCCTCGGACTCGGAAGGTAAGAGGTGTTCCTTCCTTTGCAGGGGCGCGGACTCGCCTCCGCCTCGGACTCGCCTCCGCCTCGGACGGTAAGAGGTGTTCCTTCCTTTGCAGGGGCGCGGACTCGCCTCCGCCTCGGACTCGCCTCCGCCTCGGACTCGCCTCCGCCTCGGACGGTAAGAGGTGTTCCTTCCTTTGCAGGGGCGCGGGCCTGCCTCCGCCTCGGACTCGCCTCCGCCTCGGACTCGCCTCCGCCTCGGACTCGCACGGTAAGAGGCGTTCCTTCCTTTGCAGCGCTGCGGGCCTGCCTCGGAAGGAGCTCTGGCTTGGCAATCGGGGTCTCTTGTTGCTCTTGGTGCTGTGGTGGGCCTCGTTGCCGCTCGGGGTGTTGCGCCGCCGTTGTGGGTCTCGTGCCGCTCTTGGAGTCGATGCGCCTCGTTGCCGCTCAGGGTCTCGCGCCGCCGTTGAGGGTCTCGCGCTGCTCTTGGAGTGCTGCTGCACTTCGCTGCCGCTCTTGGTCTGGGCGCTGGTCTTGGTGTTGTGGCGCCTCCTGGCCCCCTCGCATTGGGGGCGTCCCTGCACGCCTAAGTTCAGAGTCATTCCTTCCGTTGGAGGGACGTGGGCCTGCTTGGGGAGCTGGGCTAGATTGGCACGGGCAGTTCTCCTGGAGAGCAGGAGGAGTGTG